>CAHIKZ030001258.1:100000-135000 GCA_903632075.3 Acanthosepion pharaonis
ACTCAGTCAACACATTCTCCATAAACGGTCTTACCAGGAATATACAAAAGACTATATGTAAATATTGTGTACACTTTCTTGTTTCAATACATTTTGTTCTAAGTACATTTTGTGTTGCATTATTATTCCATGCATTAGTCAAGTTTCAACAGATTGGTTACCTAATTTTGATACGATGATTTACTCACGTCGAGAAATTAGTTTTTTGTATATTATTGATTGTAATGAAAAGTTTGAAGCAGAGAAATTATGTATTTTTTCAGATAATGTATCTAAGATAAAATTATAATTCAATATAGTTCGCACGTTTAAGCAATCGAATTGCGTTCTTCCTCTCTAGCACCGAGATAGAAGTTTTCTCATGAGTATATCTTTAATATATTTCTGTGTATAATCCTATCAGGATTAGGATGGTGTAGATAATTCACTATCGCAATATTAATTTGAGTTATTTAAAATTGGCTTTAAAAAGCTTTAAAAACATTATTCACGGAAAAAAACAAAAATAAATATACAATGAAACGCGTTTGAATGAAGATATGTTGATTAAATATACATATATATGAAATATATAAAATACTGCGTCAATCCTTGAAATTTTCAAATCTAACATTCATACTTTTGCCATATATGGTCCGGTGACCCTCTGTTCATCTCGAGCTTCTCGAGAAAATCCAAAGAAGCAACTGCAATGTGATAGGTCCTGACCTAGCCTCTCGACTCCTGTCACTTTCTCACATATCTGATGTAGCTACCCTCTGTCTTTTCTACAAATAATTCCATGGTAACTTCCCTGACAAACTATTTTCACTGGTACCCCAACTGCATGAATTTAAGAGTGCTACAAGGTTGGCATCCCTGTCCCACCATTTCACTGTTGAAACAGTTAAATGCAACTGAAACTTCTACTCCAACAGCTTCTTCTCTCGCACTTCTCGACAGTGGAATTCCCTTGCTTCCCTGATATCTATAATCTTCAAAAGCAAGGATGAGCTTAACATTTTTTAAAATTTAAGCTCACCATATATTATAAAAAATTTCAAGCAATTGATCTCATGGTGTCTAATAACCGTATAAACACACAACTAAATCATCTACAGACCCCCCCCCAAAAAAAAAATAAACATGGTAGTGTAGCAATTTACATGCCCGTATTTACATGTTCCGGTACTAATAATAAACCCGCTACATATATTGGTTTTACTACAACTGCGTTCTCGCGTAGACTTACCTGTCATCTTACTGATATATATAGATCTATTAAACAACATTTCTTAGGAAAACTTTGCGATGTACATAATATTAGGAAGATAGTGGTTAATAACAAAATAATGCTCAGACATACACACAGTAAAAAGAACCTTCAGATATAGGAGGCCATTTACAGTAAAAGAAAGCAACCAAACTCAAAAAAATTATATTTCAAACGAGACACAACACATCACATTGCATATAGACATATAGTTCTGTTGTTGATATTTCGTTCTTTCGTGTTGTATGACGTCATAGAACCGCATCTTGACCTTACGACCTACGTCTGCTATTCAGCGACCGTTATCATCGCGTAGAAATCTTCTATGTCGACATAACAAAATGTCATCTTCGATGCTAAATATCTTTGTTTAAATGTCCGTATAACCACTCTGAAGATTGGTCATGCGAGCCGAAAGCTTAGATCAAGGGCCAACTTAATAAAAATAAATATCCAAATGTTGCACACATTTTGTTTTTATTTTCAACTGAAATTAAAGAAAACGTATGAACCTTAGAACAGCTCATGATCAGGCATAATAGCCATTCAGTGTCTATTATATCAACCAAATATTTAAATTTAAATATTAAATATATATATATATATATATATATATATATATATATATATATATATATGTGTGTGTGTGTGTTTCAGATATATATGTTAACACTTTGTCTCAATATATATATATATATATATATATATATATATATATATATATATATATATATATATATATATATATACGTGTTGATTCAATGACGAAAACTGACACCAAACGTTAAACTTTTTAATAGCCAATTTAGGCAATAAAAATATTTTTACGAGTTGATTTATAGCTTAAACTGAAGTTTTCACACCTAGTGAAAATATCATTGCAATAAACTTGTTGTTGGCGCCCCCAGCTGAAATGTATTACAAAAAAGCTATTGAGAAGATAACTTGCAGTTTGTACGAGATAACTCGTAGTCGGCGTTATATAAAAAAATTCCAATAACGAGTTATAACATGTTTGCCAATCTTTGTTTTAAACACAGGTTATACTGCTCCTTGTCTTGATGACCCCAAATGATTGTAGATTTCTGATTATGGGTAACGCTCGTCAGTTACACTGTCAAAAATCCGTGTTAGAATGAAATTTGTAACACTATTTTGTTTTGGGCTTTTTTTTCAGATTCTGGTAGGAGACAAGTGTTAATTGTTGGTACTCCATTTCACTTCGCTCGTCAATCTTGATATATTTAGGTACGATATAAGACTAACCAAGGACGTCTGCATTAGGATGGAAAATTAGTTCAGCAGATATAAAATAAAAGAAACGGGTGTAAAAATGTGTCTTTTCACAGGACATATTCAACGTATAGTATGAGGTGATTCTGAGAGAACTATAAGACCTACAGGGATTCAGTATTAGTAGCCACATCCTCAAGCACATAAGGTATGCAGTATTGGTAGCATACACAGAAAGAAAGGTAGAAAAACTCCTACAGAAGTTTTAGTGTTGGAAAGCTAGGAGAAAGGATTAAACATCAACTGTAAGAAGACAGAATGCCTGGTTGTTAGCAAAAGGAGGAGCCCAAAGTGCGAATTGTAAATCAGAAATAACAAAATCAAACAGCGGGAATTAAAAAAAAATATCGGTGAAGCGTTTTAATATAGGATAGAAAGAGTGACACTGAAATCCGAAGAAACAGGAAAATCTCGCAAAAACCAGGAAAAGAGTACGAAACTGGTATGTGATATCTATTTTCCAGTATAGCAGTGAATGTTGTACAAAGATAAAGAGAAGATTTGAAGTTACCGACTACTGAGGATACCGTTGACCGCACATATGAGTAACAATGATGTTTTGGCGAAAAGAGAACCTATGAGGAAAGTAATATTTAATATCAGGAAAAGAGATTTGATATTTTTAGGATATATAATGAGGATGAAACCTTGAGAAATTTGATTCTCACGGGACGGAAAGAAAACAAGATGGATAGCGGAAGACAACGCATGGCATATTTAGTGAGCTTGTCGAAATGGATGGCGGAAAGACAAAGTTTATTAAAATCTACAAAGGAATGGATGTTGTGGAAAGCCTTGATCCTATATGGCCTGAAGAGACACCGCACATTAAAAAAAAAATCACATCATTTTTAGTTGGTGCCATAATATTTGCGTTCATTATGTTTCATCCAGGACTTTACATTGGCTGCGTTCTACAATCTAGAATTATGTGGCGGTGATGATATATGTATTCGATGTGATCCCTAACGTAAAATGACATAACATGGAGATAGACTAAAGAGAAAAAAGACAGAGACATGCAAACATTTTACTTACTAATATAACTTATTTTTCAAAGTGGACACTAAACAGTAATCGAAATCCTTTTAATAAATTGTTATTCTTCAACAATAAATATCACGCTACCTGACTTGTAAAGGAAATTATGCATTTTTGTAATTATTGTTGAATCTGAGAAAGTATGCCATACGATTATGAAACAGAGACAAAATTAACAACAATAATTTTCGTTGGTTATTTTTTTTTTAATAGGAGGTGCTTTTAACAAACTAAATTAAGTTACAGAATAGAAGAAAATATCAATAGAAAAAGAAATAAAAAAAGAGTGCTGTATTTCAATAAAATATCTAATTTATATTTGGCATATATTAAAGAAAAATAGCCACACAGATTAAGAGACTTCTAACTTCTAAATGTGACTCTACCGATGAATGCTAATAATACCATTGAAGAATTTATGAGAAATGAGGACGTTTTAAAGAAAACAAACGACATAAAGAAAATTAAAGTTAAAATTTGTAAGCGACAGGTGAAGTTTGCGAGTTATATAATATAGAAAGATATCCTAGATAATTTAACCATAAGAGGAAACGTAAGAGAAGCAGTTTAGACTGATTGTTTACATACGACTTACCAAACGTTTGTTATTTAAGGCTGAAACATAATTTAGGTAGAGGAGATTCATCCACGTAAGTGAATTTAATGAAACCGACTTAATTTTGAACTCGGCTCTCTGATTTCACATTCAGAGATGACATCCATTCTCTTACCTGCTCACCCTAAGAGGTAGAGAATAGCGAGCAAATTTATTTTACATGCTTGTGAGAATAGAAAACAGAACAATCAAATAGAACGATGTTAAGTGGTAAACAAAATCATTAGAGGAAGAAAAGAGTGGGAATTATGGCGAGTTATGATAGCCTACGTATATGTATGTATAGGTAGCCACTTGTATTCGAAGATTTCCGTCTAATATGGCGGCTAGACGATCCTTATCACAGATGCTTGCTCAGGCGCATTTGTATTTATTCAACACTCACAGAGCCCATCCATGGTTTATATGGCAACTATGCTGAGCAGACATTAGAGTTTCTGGTTAAGAGCATGTTATCTAGCGTGGATTTGAACAAGTTCAGCACACTCAAACTCTCTGTCACGATGATTTGTGACTTCGTGCTAGCACAATCGATGCCCCCCCAATGGTTCCGTCTACTCAATTTCGCTCACAAGTCTTGGATCAAATAGCATGAAAGATCAACACATTAAAAATTAATTATTATTTCAATGACGATACAGTTTCTACCAATGTATATAAAATTTATAATAAAGAGATAAACGCCGCTGACTGCAAACATATTGATCTGTGAATATAAATTAATTTATAGGATTAAATATATACGAAACAATAATAAGCTTAACCAATTTTAATGATAAATTGTCTAAAGGTCTTCCTAAATATTTATTTAAATAAGCCTCTGTTATTTGCAGCAAAATGTTAAAATCAATTAAGTTATATATGGAATTTGGCGTTAGCTAAGTAGCTTATGTGAAAACTTATGTATACCGTTAATCGATATTATACATTTGACATAATCCACTGTACTGTAGTTATTCAGACATTACCATTATCATATTAGGTTGAATCATAAGTAATTTCCGTTTTTGGTAACGCATTTTAAGGACGATTATCTCATCCTTACTAATTAATATGCCGTAACAAGTGATGATTTCAACGCAGAAGGAAGTGAATAGACAAACATAGCTCCGCAACCGACATCGGAAAATGAACTCCATAAAAGAAAGGTTATGCGGTGCAGGTAGCTTGATAGTCGGTGTATTATTCATTTAAAGTTATTAAAATGAATGAAAAACTAAATTTATACGCTCAGCATCTGCAATGTCTCTATAAAAGTTTGGTCAAAAGGTGTCAAGCGCTAATCGCTAGGAAAAATGCTTTTATCAAGTAGCAAGAATGCGAAGAAAAAAAGGTTATGTCCACTCTTTGTTTGTTATACACTAAACGCCATTCTTACCTGTCCTTGCGAAAGCTGATTATTATTCAATAGTTTCCGAACAAAACGTGCGGAATCTTGCTCAAACCATATTGAAGTACTGTGATATAAGTAAAAATAGGTCATGGCCAGTAATGGTGAATATATAATTTATATCAATGAGACATGATATCTATGTGTGTGTGTGTCTGTCTGAGTGTGTGTATCTTATTTATTCACGTCGACATTTCTCGACCGATTTCGATGAAAAAGTATGTACTTGTGTTGCAAATTTACTACATTTGGTGAAGATCAAGTTTTCAGTCCCGAACCTTCCGGTTTTGCTAGAAAAATCGATAAAGCTGAAGACTTTTTGCACAAACCCAGGCAAAGTTATACGCGAACGAAGTTTTTTACTGGAAGAGCTGATGTTTTTTGCACTTAACGCAAAACGTAGCTCATGTAACGCTAGTTTATGTAGAGTGCTTGATATTTTTCTGCAGCATTGGCATTACACAAAAAATTACAAAATAAATGAAGCCATGTACAGCCAAAAAAAAAAGGCCGGGTACGTCGGTTAGTATACAATAACTATATCTGTTGTTTCTTTATCTGTGTAATGTTTCTAGTTCCCTTGAAATTATATTTCAAGGTTTCAGTCTAAACTCTGAAATTTTAATGGTATATATATTTTTTCATTTATTTCTTTTTCCTCAATAGGAGTAGACAGGTTCACCTACCGTCCAGTTTACATTCCTCCCCGTTCTTTTGAATAGGAGTAGGTGTATCCTTTGTTTCCTGCTTAGGATTGGTGTTTCCGATTCCTTCTAAAGTCTTTTAATATATCAGATTTCTCTCGACAACATAGAGGAAAAAAAAGACTCCTTCTGAAACCTCGCTACTGTAGTCGATAACCTCTACAATACCGTACTGACATTGACTTTGTCGATGATCTTGTATTCATTTCTCAATGTATCAAGGATTCAGAATCCCTTGCTGCAATCTTTCGAGCAAGCAGCGAACAAGTTATGTCCTAATTGCAACGTAAGACATAACATATCGTAACGTCTGATGAACCATCCGAGTTATAGTCACGAAATAAAAGAAAAGTTGAGGACTAAATATCTTGGACCTCACATAATAGATTCCCGAAAAACTGCAAATCTCTTGGATGGAATGCTTGTAACAAACTTCACATGATTTAGCGTTCGAACCTTCGACATTCCTTAAAAGTCAAAACCTTTCGAACATAGATTGAAACAGTTCCACTGTATGGATCAGAAACTTGAGCATTATCTGTTCGGCTTGAAAGACGACTGCACGGAACATATCCAAATCTACTAAGAAAAATCCAGAACAACATTTGGAGATGCCATGGAACGTTTAATACAATTTATGGAGGATTGCGACCAATCTTTCTTAAGCTCAAACGAAAAGGATTATAGTTTTCCGGATAATGCGACAGGGACATCGTCTGATCTTTAATTCTATCGCATCCTTCTGGAGGTGTCTTTTCAAGAAAACTGACTTTACAAGACACCATAGGTCGATACTCAGTGTTGGACATATGAGATATGGGGACAGCAATACAGGACAGGACAGTGCGGAAAGGAATTAGAAATGGAGTCCCGACCAACCATAGGAAGGTGGAAGCATGATGTTGATGATGATGATGATGAAAGTCTTTTTTCTTCACTGTCACTTCCACTAGTCTCTTGAATCTTCGTGGCGTTATTATCTTACTTGGGGTGAATTGATGCAAAAATAAAATGAAATTGTACTTTAGTATTGGAAAAGGATACTGATAAACAAAAAAAACATATATTATTTATGACTCATCTTAATAAACATAAATTCTGTCTGCCTTTGCATGCTTACATGCAGTCTGAGGATTAGAAAATCTGTTGCAAAAGCAATGCTTCCAGACATGTTTCTACAGTAATCATTTCACTGGTGTATCTCCGAGCTACTATGCAAATTGCATTGTCATTTTTTACCCTTTTAAATTGAACGAAACCTTATACAAAAAATAATTCTACTCATATATATATATATATATATATATATATATATATACATACACACATATTTATATATACATATATACAAAGAAGGAAAATGAAGAAAAAAATAAAGCTGTGCAAGATCTATTACATCATAGAAAAGACGAGATATTGGATCGATAGAAAATCTTCGTAGAGCCTTAGTTAGGAAAAAAACTGATTATTAAAGAAAAGTTTTAATCTGAAACGACGTAAAAACACAAAGTAAATACGAGTCACTAGATACATGGGTGATTTAAAAGTTGCTAAAAAAAAACAAAGAATAGAAAAAAACGAACTTCTACTACCACTACTACGACTGCTAGTACTACTCTTACTATAACTACTACTACTAATAATAATAATAATAGGAAGAAGAAAAAGTAAAAGATGGCAGTGGTGGTGATAGTGGTGGTGATATTTGTGAGTGTGGTTGTGGTAATGATGCATCTACTGATGGTGATAATGGTGGCGGTTATGATGATGATGACAGGGAAATAAAGTTAGATGAACTCGTTGTGGAGTTTTATATAGTTCGTTTCGAAATATATAATAAATATGTATTAATTTACACGTGTATTCAAACAAATATAGTCAAACTATATTATCGTATTTACGCTCTGTCTTATAATTCATATTCCAAATTTTATTAATCATATTTTAAATAGGTTTAATCATTTTGAAAGTTTAATTCAATTATTGTATTTGTAATTACTATTTTTTTTGTTTACTCATAATCCCTGTTGATACAAATCTTGATGTGTTTTCACTTTTTCTTTCTGTTTTCCTTTTGTTTCATTTTAACTATCTTCCTACGACGACATCTCTCACTGAATTTCAAATGCTTCTTCTTCATTCAGATATTAACACACAAGATTATTACATACAATAGACAATATTATTACTACGAACACAAATGTATGACGCCTGAAGAAAAGGCCTTATGCGAGAAAGTATAAAAATGCGAATATGACAATAATGGAATAATTAACAAGTTCATGCTTCAGCCTCCGCGCCGCCATTAGCCAAGAACATACCCGCTTAATGCACGAATTCAGCATCCGTTGGAAATTATACTATTCTTAATTCTCATCCAAGCACCGAGAATAGAATTCCTCAATAGATGACGAAAACTGATGGCCCTCTTCTCTGTCTACTAATAGACAAAGAAAGAATTATTAAAATAGTGTTATGTAGTTATTTCACAGTGGAGGCTTGTATTTGTACTAAGTCGGTATTAAAATAGGTTCGACGTACAAAACGTTAGGAACTTGATATAATAGGTAATGTCGCTGATACTTTAATGTCCAACTAACGGTCGTCCGACATTGACTGACTGACCAACTCTCGGCCGACTCGCTGAGAGACTCCTACTACTACTCCTAATTATTATAGGTGGGAGAGTCTATTAACTATAGAATAGGTGTGTTCCATTATGACAAATAGAATAGAGAAGATTATGAAGTGGTTATGTGACCAAGTTACTAGGGTTTTCCCTATTCTTCAGAATAAAGGTAAGGCAATCAACAAATAGAATATTGAGAAAATATCCTGAATATCAAGGAAATATATAAACGTTTATAAACTAGCAATCAACGGAAACATTAAGCATTAATGACGTATTAAGAACATGTTGAACTCAAATAAAATGTCAAAACAAAAGTGAATAATTAGATAACAATTAAGAAAAGTGACTATTCCGGAAATTTCAAAATACAAATCGATACCATGAATGATAATTATAACTGTAGTAAAAATAGAACCAATGAATAAACTTATACCAAAGCTTTATTTCACTTTATTCTGACTACTCTTCTGCTGACGGATTAAAAGGGTTCTTTTTATACCTCCTAGATCTTAAGGGGAGGTAACTGATGATTTTTCAGTAAATAATAATAATAAAAATGTAAGCCCACCAAAATATATATTTAAAAATGGACAAAATGAAAATCAAGAACAGAAAGTCCAAGTATGATATGAAGAAAACGGCACATATAGTTAGGAATTTGAAGGTCTAAAATCATTTTTTTTATATTATTAATACAAACAGAAGACACTTATATGCAAGAATTTGGAAATTAGGCAAAAATGAATTATGATAAAATAAAGAAAACCTGTAACATAGCAAAAAAACAAAAACAAAAACAAAACAAAAAAAAAAAAAACGAATCATTGTATTAATAAACGAATATAATCTTAATTTAATCAATTTAATTTAACCACTTGCAACTCTGCTGCAAGATCAATAACGTCAGTACAGATACCGTGGTAAAACAAAGGCTAAACTTAGGAACCACTTTGGCAAAGTAAGTCCGAGAAATAGATTTAAAATCTATCAAGATTGGTCTCAATCTAAGATGAAATATGAAGTAGAAATACAGGCAAAAAAACAGGCGATTATTAGAAATTAAGGCGTAAATATAATATAAAGAAAGAAAATGACATACCAACTACAAAGGATACACTAAAGCAACGCCTCCAGCTGAAAGCGCAAGGAAAATTTAAACAGAAGCATATTAGTAAATTTTACAAACAACTAATTTTCAAATTTAACACAAAATAAGAAAATAATGATACCTCGACAAAACCAAAACTTGAACGAAAAAAAAAAAAGAGCAATATTCTGGAATAATATATGCAAAAATAAACTGAATTAAAAAAAAAAGATGCAGGCTATATTAAAGCCGCCGAAGAGAAATAAATCAATAATAACGAAGAAGAAGATTATAGAAACTTGTGTATATAATAAAAATTTAGAAATCCGCCCCCCCACACACACACACAAAAATAACAGATATCAACAGTAATGTGTGAAATGTGTAACGCCTGGCTAGATGTGTTTATCATCATAGATAAATGATCAGAAAATGTGCCGCAAAGGATCAACAATACAGAATAATACAAGGACCCAGAATAGCTGTACCAAGGCATTACATATTTACTGGTCACACTTGATAACCCTGCTAAACCACAAATTACCGATTATTTTCTTAATTAGGAACGACCTACAATGTACATACATAAGTTCTCACTACAAAAAACATATAATTCCTTGACAGAAATGTATTCTTTTTGCAAAGATCACCGACTGGTCAGGAAGATGGAACTAGAAAATTGTTATTGAAACAGTAGAAGTCTAAATACTGCTTGCATGGACTATATAAAACATTGGATAACGTTAAACCTGCATGGGTAATAAATATTTTAATATTAATGGATATCTCTGTTTCTCATTAATTTCTTAAATTCAAGTTTGAAAAGTAGGAAATTACCTTCATCGTCAACCACCTTATTGGCGAATTCAAATGTGACATAACATCAAGCAAAGGGATATTTCAACGCGATTCTGTTGTTCTGCATTTTATTTATATCCTATCATACTTACATGGCACATGCCAAGTACGGTTTATAAAATCTAAGTCTTCGGGTAGAGTGCAACGCAGTCGTGTCTCTGAACGCGGACAGAGACGCAGCTGAGGGAAATAAATGCTGTGAGGTGCACGGTTCCGTAGGACAACTGCCCGTGGATGCACTCACCCACTGCACTAAAGTGAGTGTATCGATAGTCATACCGATGCAGGCGTTACCGACCGTTTCGGGTGTTGTAAATTTTTGTCCTTTGCCCGGGTGTACACGTTCGATTTCGCCGAGTTAAACCCGACGTTGTATCACATCTTGTTTCCGTCGAGAGACCTGGTTAAATAACCTTAACCTATCGAATGGAATAAATAAACAAAACAGATACTGCTTATCAGACGTATGGCGCATTCGTTAGTCACTTATTCTTGATGGGCGCCTGGAAAATGTTTTCGAAAATGATAATGAATCTGATGTTTTGTTGACAACAATAAACCAATATGGCGATGATATCGGCATGAAATCCTCTCTACAAAAATGTTCCAAGACAATATTCAAATTAGTACCAACGGAAGATCTAAATGCTGATAACGGCAACTCGTGAACAAGAACAATAGATTTATAAATATTTTGTTATAAATGAAGGACAAGGAATCTAGCATACCAAGAAAGAAATAATTATGAAAGGAACATTGCACGCAAGTAATAGCAATAAATATGAAATAATTTCAATAATACATTATTTTTTTTAACATTTAACCAATACCTGTTCTCACATGTCCTTTCGGTGTGATGAACTGGAATCAAGAAAAGATACGAAGTGTAGATAGAAGTATTAGATAACTGCTTACCAGTTTTTACATACACCACCCCAATATCAGATCGACTATATCTGAATAGTCCAGATAGAGTTCGAGGGATAACATAAATAGAACTTACATACAAAACTACAACCGTAGGTTTTTACAGCTTTTTGATTGATCCAGCGATTGATATCTAAAATCAGTTGACCAGCAAGAATTTATCAAAAAGCTATATGGGCGAACGGCAAGAACACGCTAAAACACCGGTTCTAGTAAAATTACTGAAGTTAAGCAACGAAGTGCCTCGGCCAGTAACTCGACTGATGATTCTATGGGATTACCAGGTGCTTTATGCTTCGATGTGCCGAATTTCATTTTCAGTTGGATTCGGTATATTCACTTAGCGCGAATAGCTTTGCGCAAAAGCATGAATCCCCCTGTTCTCTCCTAGTCAATAGATTGATTATTAAAGCATTTATCACAAAGCCATATTATCTAAAGGGTCAATAATCTCTAGAAAACGAATCAGTTAACCAATTAACAAAAATGTACATTCTAGTGTCAATAAAAGCTAGAAATTCGAGCAAGATCTACCCATGTAGAAACAAGACAAACTAGGTTAAAATTTTTTAAATGAAGCCTAAAAATTTCATACAATAAAAAAATGGTATAAACTGTGAACAAGTTAATAAGGAATATCCTTACATATTAGATACCAATTACATGTGAAATATTCAGATGTTAATAAAATTTTAGTCGTCAGGGCTTGTGTGGTTCTAGTTTGAAACCAGAAATAGATGGATTTATCCCACATGTCAAGATCAAAAACTGACAATAATATTCTAACGGACATTTTATTGACTATGGCAAATCCAAATTGTCCGTTTTGTACAAAATAGTCACAAAAATATATCTGATTGCTTTAACACATAAATTCTGTGGAAGACATGTTTTCATAATCTTCCCCATGCAGAGAAATATTATGAACATAAGCCATTGTATTGTTATTAAAACTATGGCAGTAATAATATTACTATGGAGGTGGTTCCGTAAATCGGGAAGCGGGGATTCTGTGTAGATGGACAGAATAATGAAAAATGAAAAAAAAAACCTACGAAGCGTTTGAAAGGAAAGCAAAATCTGGTAAGATGCCAAATTGGTCTACGGTCGCATTTTCTTTGCAGCATGAAAAAGATCCGAAACTTAAATCCCTTCTCGTTAACTACTTCCAGTAGGAAATCTTGGATGCCATTGAATGTCTTAAAAGTTACACCTCTAACGTATACATAAAGTGATCTGAAAAGTAGCGTTCATACCTAAAGACAATCAATATTTGGGGAGTCAAAGACGAATTAAATGATCTTTTTTTTTCAGAGAAGTACCGTAAACGTCTTGAAAACTGCCGCAAAGTGTTTCATGCTCTTATTCACAGAAAATGGTAAGATTATTTCTGCAAGTACATAATAAGTTTTACTTTAGTGCTTTTTGAGAAATATAAAATAAAATAATATTTCTAAATAAAACAAGTATATTTGGAAAGGCCGTCATAAAAATGTCTTACTATATTAAATAGCTCCTGTGAAATAATTCAGAAACAACGAAATTTTTATTGGCTAATAATGTTGTCATCAGTTGTAAGTCCTATCTCATAGACATCATTATCGCGCCTGATAAAAAAAATCACAACAAAAGAAATTTGTTCATGGGCATTTCTCACTTAAGTAGAGAAATTATCTGAATTTAATATATACTCAAAAACTGTAAAAGAAGCTATTTTTACCTCAGATATCAGATAAAAGACTTGCTAAAAGATTGTGTCAAAAATCAATTCATTGAAACTACTGATAACAAAATAAGAATAAAAAAATATTTATTAGTATTATTATTATTATTTCGAAGCGCAACGTTGTACAAGTCTTTCCTTTTGTTACAGACGCACTTGAATCTGTGATGGACCAAAATGAGGCAGGGTAAAACCGCAATTGAGATTCCAACTGAGATACTCCAGAAAACAGTACTGCTTTGCACAGGTACAATTCTGTGAATATTCCATTTATGTTAAGAAATAACAGGGCCAACAACTGGTCATTAACTTATGACGTATAATCTATTATATAAAATATTTCTTCTAATACTACTACTACTAATAATAATAATAATAATACTCTTAATAATCCTAATACTAATACTCTTAATACTACTACTAATAATGCTACTAATAATACTACTACTACTACTACTAATAATAATAATAATAATAATAATAATGATAGTAATAATAATCCTAATATAATTGTCAAAAAATTGCATCCTCATAAAGGAAAACCATCCCGTCGATGCAAATAATTTAATCAAATTATTCAACAAAATAAATGTAAGGATATAAAAATGTAGCAACGGAAAAATCAAGCGGACTTAATAGTTGCAGATGTTGTATTTGTCGTAGTGTCTGGTCTTTTGTAGACTAACTTCCTCTTGTTCTCACCCGTCTTTCGTACACTGCATATTTATATTTGCTCAAATCTCGTGGTCACCGTGATTTCGCGTCACTTTGTTAGTATAAAAAATATGGCTTTCCCACGATATTCTTTTTACGAACGGACGTCCATAAGGTAAGTTTTTTTTTTTCTTTTTTTCAAACTACACCCACCTCTCATGGTCACATCTCCTGTCACATATTCATCCTTCCATCTGGGTGGGTGTCGCTCTCTTTGCGATCTCCGCAGTGTTTGGGGCTGAGTCTCATGAGAACTTCTCCCATTGTCTCCATCATTCTCTGAATCCTCTTGATATACCATCTACCTCAACATTGTCGCGCGATTGAGTTCCGGTCACCGTTCCTCTTGTCCATTTTGTCGTGCACATGGCTTCAGGTGGCTTGACACAAACCTTCTCTCAAATACGTATAGATTCTGGCCCGTCAGAGTGTGTTAAACATGATCTAACTCTAGGATGTTTTCATTGGTATGTGTAAATTGCTCTGTGCCGCAAAATGTTTTCATGTTGGCCAGATTTAGGTGACATTATACCAAAATACTGCTTCGACATGCGATATTCCTCCTCTCTCGGCAATGACAGTTCGGTGGTTTTGTTCTTTGATGCAATTTCCGCTAGGCCTGTACACTGCTCTATAATATTGCCTAGTGTTCAACTTATCCAACATCTCCCGAAATGATACCGAACGAAAAGCTGCTCCATTGCCCATGAGTACCTCTTTAACGGGTCCACCCTTAAAATAAATCTCCTCCAGCTCCTTCGCAATGATGTCTGCCCGAATGGCGAACCGGCCAGAGCCACAATCAACTATATACAGTTACGTTTCACCTCTATAATGCGTCACATCGATCGATAACCTGGTCCGATCGGTGACTTCTTGGACTTCTCCTAATTCGTGAACGGGCCGATCGATTGACAACGATCGCAGCTTCTAAGCACCTTCGTACTAGATATAATGTTCTGTCCACTCCTACATGATACACTCCTGTGCAACTCCTTAATCTCATCTCGGCTTGCACGGCACTTCACCGTAATAGCTTTCTCTACTTTCAGGCAACTCTTTTTCACTCTGCTGAGAGCATCGGCCTTATTTCTGTCAAAGGGCACGAACGTTACACTCAATTTTAAGTTAAATTCATCAATCATTTCACTCAGAACGTCGCATGATATGTAGTTCTTTCGATCGTCCGTTATCATACGACTGATCCCATTGCGGACAGTAACCGAATCAGTTCGGATCTCGATCTCTTTTAGGCCCCATTTCAACGCTAGGTTTACACCCTTTATCGTAGCATCCAACTCAGCAACATTGATATGGATGTAGTCACGTTTCTTTCTTAACAAGGCCGCATTTTCGACTATAACACCATCGATCTCAATATATACACCAGTGGCCATACTGCTTGCGTCGCACCATACAACGCCCTTTTCCAATTTGTGAACATGCAACTCACTCCAACTGGATCGTCGTATCGAACCTCTTCCACAATTTTCCGTACAACAACGGTTGTATCACTATCCACTATGTCTTCCTAATCCATCCGTAAAGGCTGTTTTTAACTTAGCCTGTATTTTCTTTGCATCCCTTTGATCCTTAGATATTCTCTTCAAATAACTGCAGGCGGTTATAAGACATCTAGCTATTGGGTAGGGGCCCACCATTTTTCTGCAGGGAGAGAACAGTTCACCCCTGCTCATTTCCTCATGCACCTCAGGCCGGTCATTCCCTCTCGCAAATACCAGATTTCCTGCCTTATCCTTCTGAATCCGAAGACCCACCTTGTAATAATTCTTGTGGCTTTGCTGTTAAGCCAAAATTGATAAGATGATTTACAAGGTCTGTCGATGGTACCCCTGTTTCATCCACCAGTGTATCGTCAATATACGAATACGTGTTTTTTTTTTCTCATGTGTTCGTCTTTTTTTAGCACAGTTTTTTAGGATTTTGACATAATCTCCGGGGTTACATTTAGTCCGAACCCCAACCTTGTTACACAATAGGTGTGTCCTTCGTACCGAACTAACTGGTACTTCCAGAGGTGTCTCGCGACATGTATTTGCAAATATGCGAACCTTAGATCAACAATCTTAGATGCCGTTGTAATTTGCCCCCACTTCCTCATTGTTTCTCAACAAACTTCGATTGCATCCCCACCAGAATGACACATAATGTATTTATTTAGTCCTCGATAATCGAGAACTGGCTTGATCTTGTTGTTTGTGGATTGTTCCACCGCCATTAATGGTAGTACTCCCGTCTGAACATCTTGGACCCACGGGGCTAAGATTCCTTCTTCAATCCACCGTTTAACTTCACTGTCGAACTCGACCTTCTTCTCCTTACTCAGTTTAGCATGGATTAATGATGCTTTATTAATATTGGGTGTTCTGAAATCCATTTCCATTCCACGGTCCACTTCTCTCCGTCAAATCTTGCACCAAAGTCCTTATCTACCACTTCGCATTGATTTTATTTTTTGCTACTCTTGCCGTTTGACTGTATATACATAGCCTCCTCCTCTGAACTACACGTTACAATTTCCGTAGACGGTAACCCCTCCAAGCTGGCGGATAACATCAATGCCCACAATGTCGTCAACACCGTCGATGATCTTTTCCAACACAATTGTCTCGATTCTCAGTAAACATCCACATACCTCCAACGTCACTGAGCTGATCCCTCTGCACACAACTCCCCGTCCATCCACTCCTACAATCTGCCGAAAGATCCAACTGGATTAATGTTGCAGTGCAGCCAGTATCAATCAGGGCCCTTTCTCTCTTGCCTTCTTTTAGCGCTTCTATTGTTGGTAGTGTTCTGGTTTGCGTCATTGCTGATTTGAGGGGGTAACCGACGGCGCACCGGTTGACCCCTGTTCTTTCTCCCTATGGGCAGTGATTTACATAATGCCCCGGCTCGCCGCATATAGAGCAGGTCACCTTGTTTGGTTTCCTACAGTCACTCAACAAGTGAGGCCCATTGCAGTTATAATATTTACCACTAAAAGGTTTGATCACTTTTGGTCATTCATCACGCTGTTTAGGTTCTCGTTCCGCGACCGCTACCAATTCTGGTCTCCGTGTGGCTGTAAGCACCCTGGAAGTTGAGATTATTTCACTGAGTTCCAGTTTCTCTACATTTGGCATCTGTTGAATTTGCACCGAAATATTTTCCGGGAACCCATTGACAAACGTGAGGTTCACGATTTGCTCTTCAAACCCTGCTAATTCCGTCAGTCTTTGTATTTTCGTTGCGTATACATCAACGCTTTCGTCGGTCCACCGCATCTTCACTAGTTTGCATATGCAGAAAACACTCCGTCCGTAAAGGTTGTGTTTAACTTAGCCTATATTTCCTTTGCATCCCGTTCATCTTCTTCGATCAACTGGAGATATAAGGTTTATAAAAACATGGACATAAAGCTTGCTAGTTCGTGGATCGCAACCAATTTCACTTACGCCAACCAGGCCATCAAAACGGCTTCGCCACTGAACGTTTTCACCATATCGACAGTTACTCTGCGATTCACCTCCATATCGTCACTGCGCTTATAACAGATATGTATGCCGAAATACTTGTAGAGGTTGTATTTGTCGTAGTGTCTGTTCTTTTGTAGACTAAGTCACTTTCGTCCTCACCCGTCTTTCGTACAATGATTATGTATATTTTCTCAAAGCTCGTGCTCGCCGTGATTTTGCGTCAGTTTGTCAGCATAAAACAATATGGCTTCCCCACGAGATTCTTTTTTACGTACGGACGTCCATGGAGTATGTTTTTTTTTTTTTTTTTTCAAACTACAATTGTCATTGGTGCACTCGGAACCATAAGAACATAAGAATATATGAAATATTATGAGTACTGACTACCTGATGAGGCGAGTAATATTTCTAAATATTCACGCTTCTTTACTTTTATTATCATTATTATAATTATTATTATTATTATTATTAATAATAATAATAATAATAATAATAATAATAATACTGTTTAGAGAAGAGCGCGATTTAAGAAATGATAAAGAAAATAAAACACTGTTTGGCATGTTAAACGATATTTCAACAGAATGCATTCTTCAAATTATATTTAATCATTTTTTCAAGTTTCAAAATATATAAATCTATAAAAAATTATATCTATAAACAAACGTTACTTGCCTCCGATTTGTTATTGATTGTCGCAGAAAACTGAAGAAAGAGTCAATGTTAGTCATCACTAGCTACCGTATACCTAGCTTAACGGACTGACGAACAATTCATTCCTTACAAACACCATAAGAACTTATCCATCACCATTCACTCTCTCATACACTGCGCCCCTAGTGGGAAAAACAACCCATGATTTAAAAATCCCAATATATCAAATTATATCCAATTATATATATATATATATATATATATATATATATATATATATATATATATATATATGTGTGTGTGTGTGTGTGTGTGTGTGTGTGTGTGATGTCGGGATGATACCCCGCAAAAGAAGGAATGCTGTTAGTAGAACCTGTCTACTCCACAAAAATATGAGTGACCGTTGTATTCTGTCTTCCAACAAAATCAAGATGCTATCTCGCGTGTGCGAGTGAAAAGATAAGAAATAAGAAATGGCATTAAAAAATTTAAAAACTGACCGAGTCGAGAAAAAATAAAGAGAAAGTCAAAACAAACGGGAAGATTGGGAATCTCGACTTGTATCATAACAAGAGCAGAGTCCGGGAACAGGTCACATACTCACATCAAATAGGCATACATTGAAGACTCTAGCTTAACCAGGGGAAGACTCCTCAGGAAACCTCCCTCTTTTGACTTAAGGAGACTTAAAAAAGAAATTCAATGTTATCCCCCTTTCAAGCAAAGCAGGTTCGCAACAGTTGCTTCTCTTGTAATAAGAAAACGGCTGTACTAGTAATGAACAGGTTAAAACGAATGAAACCCAACAAACGTGAAGCGATGCAACTGAAATGTGCTTGTTCATCTTGCAATTTTCCATTAGTCGATTAGTTATTAAGAGAAATTAATCAGGCAGCTCAGTATAAATCTTAAGGAACTCTCCTGTCGTTCCGTTCATTCTCCGGACTGGGAAGTTAATAATATGCATACGTCTTAAGGGTCAACAGATTACGAATATTTTTTTTAGAATGCGCACCTTAAAATGTTTATCGAAATTACAGTCATTTGTTATAAAATGTTCTGTAAGATCCGTTAATGTCACATTATTGTGTTTGAAATCATACCTCTGTCCACTGAATCTTTTATTTTTTCCCGTTGTTAAATCCACTTAAATCAAGTCATACTTGGTACACTGGGCGGTGTATATTAAATGGGAATCAATACAATTGTTATCCTCTGTAGAAATCTTGACGTTACTTTTTGAATTTGTGATAAAATTACCTTGACTCATGACTCTGACTATATTTCTGAGATGAGGTATTATGTACATTATTTACATTATTCGGACTATTGTCCTCATTTTTGTCGCCATATTTTTCACAACGTTTCGGCCGTTGTACGCTCCGGTGGTTGGAATGTCGAACTGAACCCTTTATTTCGCTCACTGGGGTAGACTTATACCCGCTTAAGGCAGTGGAGAACTTTCAGAGGGAAATTAACAGGAGATAACTGACATCCATCAAACATAGCACGTGGAACTAGAACAGTCTATCCCAGTGAAATAAGTGTTCAGTTCGTCATTCCAATCACCTGAAGAAGGCCGGAGCGTACAACGGCCGAAACGTTGTGATAAATATGGCGACAAAGATGAGGACAATAGTCCGAATAATGTAAATAATGTAACTTGACTCCTGTTGCTGCAAACGCACAGGGTTTTCGTCCTCTGTCAGTGTTTTCGGGAGTACAACGATCCGAATCTCCAATACGTTTTTTTTTTTTGAGTATGGATGCTACAGTTGTTAAAATAAATAAATAAATAAATAAATAATAATAATAATATTAATAATAATTATTATTATTATTATTCTGGCGGCAATGAACCTAAAAAGCTAGCAAAAGTAAATTCAATGTACCAAAAGAAGCAATAATGGCAAGGTAAATCTCTATAATGGTCAATACTCGGTGGTTAAGTAGTGCAGGTTTAAATGCTAAAACCGGAGGTTTTATTCTTGCTCCACACGACCAATGCTAGCTAACTAGAAATTATCAAGAACACTTACTGAAAATTATATTAGATGAAAATTCAAATAAAATATCCAGAAACAATTGACCTTTTTGTATCAGGTTGCACGGTATTGAGTAGGCCAATATCAGCATTAGAAAATATGCAACGTTTAATGAAAGGAAATTGCAAAGAAATGTGTATGAACATCACCCAGAGATAGGACCTGCAATAATTTTATTGGATTTAAATGTGCTCTGACAGAACAGTCAAATCTAATAGTTCAGACATCGTGATCAGAGACCACAAAACATAATATACTTTATTGATATGACTGTCCCTGTAGAATATATATTTGGAGATCTTCAAAAAACTATCAGAGTACAAGGAACTTGAAAATAAAATTTCAAAAAATGTGGCACGTGAGGGCATCAACAATTCCAGTTGGAATTGGATCCCTGGGGTTGATCGGAAATGATTCCAACGGGCTTACTGAATGGATCCCTGGTAGCTCATATCTTAAAAAGGACAAGAGTTGTATTCATAAGTACAGCTCACACCTTACATATGGCTTTACCTATGTAAAATATATATGATCTTAAGTGATTTTTTTTTCTCAAAAAGCGCTCAGTGGAAAGTGCCATGATGTCATTTCTGAGGTGAGGTCTCTGGTTGGGACCCGAAAATTAATGGGTATACACAAGAAATCATATAAATAATAATAATAATAATAATAATAATAATAATAATAATAATAAAATATAGCTAAGAAATATGGCGCCCCGATAGATTTCAGCGCACCCTTACACTAATATATAAAATAAAAATTGATGGGAAATGGGATTAAAAGAAAAAAATGCAAATAAATCTACGCTCAGTTGTGAAATGCTTTTTCAAATTCTCTTGTGAAGTCACAACACATGAAAATGACGAGGAAATCAGGTACGAGTCTTAAAAGAATACTTTCTTCTTTTGAAGAAACGCACAAAAAAATCTCTTTAAATGAAAGATTCAGAAGTGCGATTCCTAGCATTACACAGTACAGATAAAAGAACATATACCACGAAATTGTGGAGGGAATTCTTCCAAAATGTGAAAGGATCAATAATTTACACATCAGAAATAGTGAAAGTAAAAGAACGTAAAACTACGAAAAGTTTTGTCCAATCAAAACGTAATTATTTGAAAGATCTGCATACGTGTTGTATAATGAAAATCTGCACACAGCCTCAGTGTGAAGATTTTTTTTCGTCATAATCATGTTGTAGAATACCTACGAAAGATAATGTGTATAACACCATTCACATAAATACAGTAGTAAATACTGTTAGTTGGTCATCAATTGGAGATGCGTCTCCAGCTGTGCTGGTCAAACTCTCTGCCTCTGGATCCACAGGCGAGGCTTTGTCGAAGGACAGTCTCGTCTCAGGGAAACAGCTACGCGACCCCGTTTTATACGGAGTCTACGGGGAATTTGGGGGCTCGGATATCACAATATTAAATTCGGTCTTGTGCCACATCTGACCTTGTGGGGCGGTTGGTAAATATCCTGCAGTTGGAAATTGCGTGACTTAATTCTAGCAGTTGACTACTACTTCAATGCGCCGCTGGCAAATTTTATATGTATTATTCTATTAAGTAACCTTCCGTAGGTTACAGCAAATCATATCACTCCATGAAAGGCAAAAAGCCACTAAGACACAAGGGGTTACTGAGTGTGAAAGAATAAGAAAACAGAGAAACATTATTAAGGAGCGGGAACAATTAAAGTGTAATTAAGAAGACACTAGATAACGATTGACGTTGTATTTTAAATTTTGAAAGTATGGGTCCGGAGGAGAGTTCCGCAAGCGAATAGTCCGAGAAAGGAAACAGCATATAACTTACGGTGACATTGAGCTAGTTCATCTGTAAGATGATGCGTCCTTGCAATTAATCAAGTACTGCGCTTAAATTCATAAAATATATGTACCATATCCAAGAGGACATCCGAACAATTGCCATGAAAGTAATTTTAGAAAAAGGCACAAATAATCTACATTATGGCGATTGGGAAGTGAATGAAGCAGAGATGCCAGATCAAAACCAATAACATTGCATATTCTTCTTTGGGTTTCAGCAAGAATCTCTAAATATACAGCAGGATCACCGGACCATTTGCAGCAACAATATTCAAATGCATAGAAAAATGGTAGACTTATAAATATCGCAGGTAGAGTGAATAATTGTTTACCACGACAAAATGAACCAACATTCCTACCTGCAAAACTAGCAATGGTTTCAATATATTCTTTCGACTTTATGCCAGCCGAGAATGTTAGCTCGTGAAGGAGCAAGTAGTTCCATTCATACTGATGGGATAGAGAAAAGCGCCTTCCAGCTGATTAATAGAGAGAAGTTTAGGTTTAGAGGCGTTGAAAAATAACAAACAATTCCCTACTCGAGTTAACACCAAACTTTTGGTCATTTATGAGCTCAGCTGCCAGTTCGAATTGATCAAACTTACTAACAAGACAGGAGTAAATTTTTGTGTTAGTCAATATAGATACCAAGTTGAGAACTGATATCATTAGGAAAGTCATTGACGTAAATTAAGAACAAAGTCAGTCCAGGAATAGAGCCCTGGGGAACACCTTCATTAATACAAAAAGATATTGAAGAGTGGCGATTTGAATAGAAAGACTTAATCAGTTTAAAAGTTTGTCCAGAAGTACCAGAGCCATTCAACTTAGGAAGAAAACCAGTATACCAAACTCTGTCAAAGGCTTTCGAGATGTCCAAAGCAACAGCCAACGCCTCACTAGTTTTATCTTGATCCTGATAGACTCTTTCAGCAACAATTGTTAGTACAGCAGCTGTTGACCTATCCATATTTAAGCCCCTGCTTATCTATTATGAATTCTCTTAGGGTGGTTAAGCTTCATGTTTGCTGACCCACAATTAATGTGGAATTGATAACATTTTTTATAATTATTGTTAGAAATATAGAATAGAAAATGGCAGAATAAAGTGTCGCTGCCGACAATGGAGAGTGAACACAGATCACCAGAGAGCCAAAAAAAAAAGCGATCCCATTTTGAATAAGTACATCACGTGTTGGTAAAGAAACTTTACATATGTGAATTAGCGTCGTGTCTAAGTGATCATTGTCTGACTTACTTCGGAAGTGTGCTTGTCAAACTCTGTGCCTCCGGGCAAAGAGGAACCCAGATGAGGCTGTGCCGAAGAGTAGTCTTGTCTGCGGTGGTAGACAGCTACCCGACCCCGTTTTTACGGGCAATTTTGTGACGCATCCGTCCGCGGGGAGAGGGCGGTTAGTTAATATCTCACTCGGAAGTGTGCTTGTCGAACTCTCTGTCACCGAGCAGAGTGTAACATAGATGAGGCTATCATCACTCTCCAGATTACTGCGGAAGTGTGCTGGTGTGGGCAGAGAGGATCTCCAGACAGGACTATGTCGGATGGTAGTGTCTCGTTTCGGGGAACTGGCCCCTGTTTTTACGGATTCTACGGGGAATTTTGGGCCGAGCCTACGGTCTCGGATGCCTTTCAATATACTTGGCCTTGTGCTGCATTTTGCCGCGTGGGGCGGTTAGTGAATATCTCACTCTCCCGATTACTTCGGAATTGTGCTGGTCAAACTCTCTGCATCCGGGCAGAGAGAATCCCCAGACGGGGCTCTGTCGAAGAGCAGAGTCTCGTCCCGGGAGAGAGCTACCTGATCCCGTATTTTACGAGGTCTACTTGCAATTCTGGCCGCGCATACGATCTCGAATGCCCAACAATAAACACAGCCTTATACCACATCCGACCACGGATTACTATTCGGATCTCTATTCGGTGGTTACTTTTCAGGCGAGTATTATCGAGCAAGTAGTATTAGTGCAAATGTTATTCGAAGGCGTATGATACCAGTATTGTTCAACACCATTACTATAGTTGTAACTGCGATTACAAAGTCTCTATTACAATGAACATTACGAAAGTGACAACAAGTATTTGTTGACATTATAAAAGTGGCAAATAGTGTTCTTTGCCATCACAAAAATTATTTATACGTGTTAGTTACGACAGCATATTTAGTAATTTTATTATACCGTATTAACTTTCGGAGTATACAGATACGCACGCATGTTTTTCTGTCTTTATGCGTTTGTATATTAAATTGAAAATCTTATTTTACAACATAACTCACTAGTTTCCATTGGGACATATGGTTCGCAGTCTCAACGCTCTTTTGAAGAGGATTAGAGGCATGTCCCAATTTTTTTCTGTTTAGGATTGGTTTCCGATTTCTTCTAAAGTCTAGTTCAACTCTATACTCACTTTAACGTTACCATCTGAACATTAACATTTCATTCATTAATTATTGTTTACTCTTCAATAGGAAGAGATAGTATTGTTTACCATCCGGTTCACTCTACTTCCGTTATTTTGAACCAGATTAGAGGTTGACCTCTTGTTCCATGTTTAGAGTCCGTTTCATAATAAAGTTTTTTTTTCTTTCTTTTTTTCACTTCCAGTAACCCTTTATATTTTAGGGGAATTATCTCCTTGTTTGTGTGAAATGATTAAGAAATATTCACAGAGATTCTCGTGCGTTATTTTTCTAATAAATGTAAGGAGGTGGCGTTCGAATCCAGATAAGAAGGAAGGATTTTCAATGATGATTTCAAATGCTTTTTCCTTCTTATCCCATAGAGTCCAAGCACAGCCTGAAAAGGATGTTTTCTGTTTTTTTCCTTAATCAATTTCATGTCAAAGAATGAGCATAAGATTTAAGTTGAAGCACATTTAGAAATAAATACAGGTGGAATAAATGAGGCCGCTCAGATGGTTGACGGTTGAGTGTATTCCCAACGATTTATATATGACCCACTCCTCAGTTGTCTCAAATGTCTCATCATTCGGGTTCAAGAAAAAACAAACAAAAAACACTCTTGATATCAGACTTTGGTGTCAGTTCCAAGAGGTCAAGCTCTACTTGTTAAGGTCACGCAACTGATGATCAAATCTATAATATTGAACTGGATATTTATTTTAGCTCAGTCTAATTCTTTTTCTTTTATATGTCATGTCCCTTTAGGACGTATGCTATCATGGCCCTCCACATTTTCCTGTCCTTTGTAGCGTTTAATAACATTTGACTTTTTGATATTCCTCCCAAACCTTGTTCTCCCATCCATTTATTCATGATTCCCATCAAGTATGTTACGAGCTTTTTTCCGCTGTCTCTTTCCATTCAATCTGTCCTGTGAGTATCAGATTTTTCAAATCTTCCTTTCTCATGATGTGACCCAGACATTTCAACTGTCTTTTCTTGTTGTTAAGTATTAGTTTCGTTTTAGTTTCATTTTTTCTGAAACCTCGTTGTTGCTCAGGCGTTCGATCTATGGTATCGCCTGCATGTTTATGCAGAATTACATTTCCGTTGCTCCAAGTCTCTTTTCCATCTGTGAGGAGATTGTCTTGCATTCGTTCCAATATAGGAGGACATATGTCATGTCAAAGTTCAATACGCTTTTCTTTATTTCTAACAGTTTTTTTCGGTCTCTTAATACACCGATTAACTTTTGGGATACATTTTTGGCCATCACAATACGTATTCGGATTTCAGTCACACTTTTCTGTTCTTTGTTAGAACACTTCCCAGATTTTTAAATTCATGTAGGTGAATGTTTGTCATCTCAAATCAAAATCACGAGCATGATATCTATGACTGTCGTTACGTATTTACACAGTTTAATGATTATTTCATACAGTTATTATGGAAGTCATGCGACAACCTATGAAGGCTATTCAGAAAATGTTTCCTTTCTTCGATCAGCAGACAAAACCGTGTGCAAGGAATGTGCATTTGAATTTTGAAGAATAGATAATAATTACCCCTTACAGATGTTTCGGCTAGACACTTTTATTTCCGTATTAAGACTATTAACATCTTCTTGATTAGAAATGATTCCCCTCCCATTAGATCTCTATCTTTCACTCAATTATTTTTTTTTAATTAAGAAATGATACAATGAAATGAATGAATAGACGCCGATGTTAAAAAAAAAACTGGTTCTTTCGAGATAACATGTTTTTAGCAGGTACTATGCATCAACTGAAGGACTACAAAAGAGATGATTCGATACCGGAGGATATTAGAATAGAGACGCAATATATCTTCACCATGAGGAAGTGAAAACTACAATAATTTGAGTAGGTCACCAGGGTCCAGTACCAATGCAACCACATTCGAGAGGGACACATAGATGGCTGCAGAACTTGAGGAAGAACAGGGAAACCTTGAATTGATAACATCAGAAACTGGTCAAGTGGAGTACTGGCGGAATGAAAGGTTGTGTCAAGGAACATTGTGTGTAATCTTTTTTCTTTATTTTTTTAAAAAAAATGATCAGTGGAAAATTTCCTGAAAAACATTTCTGGCATTAGGTCACTGGTTGGGAGCCTGAAGGAAATTTGAATACAACAAAAAACTAAATTAAATAATAATAATGTTAATAATAATGGCGTTTGAATAAATATTATTATATACTAGGTCTACATAGATTTGACCATCTGCGGTAAAATTTGTAGTTAACTGTTTCATCTTCTTAAACTCAAGTCAATCTGAATCACGCTGTTTTTTAAGCCAAAATTTAATACTCCCCCAGTCTTAATAATAATAATAATAATAATAATAATAATAATAATAATAATAAAAATAATAATCGTAATAATAATGTCGTTTGAGTAAATATTATATAGTTGAGCTATAGAGAATTGACCATCTATTGGTATTAATTGACTATCTGTTTATATTAATTTATCGTATAAAAATAGGCTACTGTTATGATTAAAATTATTTTCGGAGTCTGGGATCAAATTGTCGTATTTAAAAGTTAAATAGTCGACTTCTATGAGTAACACTATTTTCCAACTTTGGGGATCAAGTTATGGTATAAGTCACCTGAAATTATTCATATAAGATATAATTTTTACGTCCATTTTATGGTAAAAGTAGGTTCTATATACCCTTAAATATGGAAATAATATTTCAAACGTGTAAATCTTATTAAGGTGTTACTCATACAATATTACTTACATGTGTATTCGGACAGTGATAGTCTACAATATATTTCGTACATACTGACTTGTTCACTGACGCATCTTATTATACTCAAGTCAATTTTTAATCATGCAATTCTTTTAGTAAAATTTTTGTGGTCAGATGCCTTGGGATGTGGCTTCTATTTTACCAAATTTATATTTTATGGAATCTTGTGTATTTAGTGAAGGCAATATCTGCATAGAATGAAATGAAAAAATAGAGAAATCTGAACACCATAATAAGACGCAACGATAAATATCTATTAAGACATTAATTTTTCTGTAGATCCTGACTTGGATTGCCGGGAAACCTATGACCCTAATTATATATAATCCATAATAATCGGCCAAAACTTTAGGTCTTTCGTCCAATTTGCTTTTTGTTTCCGTTTTGATTGAAATGCCTGAGCTGTAATTGATTTTGGAAGCGGCTAAAATTGAAATTTCCTTTCCTGTGTAACCACGCAGAAAATTGCCAGCCAGAATTATGGTGATAAAGTGAATTAAACAAGAATACTTACTCGAGATGGGATATTGATCTTTACAGGTCACACGAAGAAAATACGGATCCTTGTATCCTGGCAGGCAGAATAAGGAATTGTAGCCTTTTTGTCTCTGTGACCGCCATCTTACATTGAGAAATAACAGATTATTCGGGCATACCAATCGCTGAGGTAATGACTTTAGTCTTCATTTCTTGAGCTATGATTTTGTCCTTGAGTCAATCAATGAAAATATAGTAAAAACGTATACAGCCCGAAGGAAGCTCATGAGATACAAATTCATTTATTTCGATGACACTGAGCATTCCTTATATTGTTTATTATCCTTCATTTAAATCTGTCAATTGGGGTAGTATATTATATCCGCAATTAATTTGAAACTGGGGCTATACAGATGAACAATATTTAGGTGACTTTATATTCAAATCGACGCGAAATAGGAAAGTGTGTAATGATAGTATTAGATCAAAATCCTCATATATATATATATATATATATATAGTCAGTATTTATTTGGATCTACGGTATAAAATAGAATCGCCCTTATGCCAATTGTGCTCGCGTCAAGAAACTCTAAAGCATATTCTAAGTAGCTGTAAGACAGCACTAACAGAAGGATGGTATAGATGGAGGCATGATGAAATCTTAAAGGAACTAGCAAAGATAGTATGGCCATCAGCACTAATACTTTAAACCTAGATAATAGAGCCATAGAGTTTCATAGAGCTGGTGAGAAATGACATAGCAAGTATTAAGGGTCGACTTAGGAACAAGACTAAAATTCCCTGACCATATCGTGCAAACATCATTACGCCCAGATATAGTATTCTTCTCAAACAATATTAAGAAAGTAATAATGTGGGAACTGACACTGCCTTGGGAAGAACATGCAGAGGATGCCCACAAACGGAAGATGCTAAAATATGATGAATTAATAACGAGTTGTAAAAACAATGAATAGAAATCAAGCTGTTTGCCAATCGAGGTGAGTGTAAGTGGTTTTGCTGCAAGGTCCCTATGAAAAGCCCTAACTGATATTGGCTTAGTAGGTGCTAACAAAAGAAAGGCGATTCGTAACAATAACTAATACAGCAGAAAAGACAGCAAAATGGTTATGGATTAAACGTGATAGCTCTTGGACTTCAATGTAAGAAAATAGTTAAAATTATCAAGTCGGGTAAATCTGTAAATAATAATTATTAATATAATTGTAACATTGACATAATATAAACACTACCTTTTTAGGTCTAAATAAACGACTTGAATTGTACAGGTACAGTCAACGAATATATCATGTCAATTTGTAAATTGTGTTATTTATAAATATGTATTTTTATGTTAAACCCATTTTATACGCGTTAATTTTATGTTACTATTTATCTTTTAGAGGTTTCGGTGCGACACATCTCGTAAGGTTTTTTGTTTTCTATTCTCATATTTTTTTAAAATTACATTTTTATTAAAAACAATTATTTTTATTATTATTTCGCATTTTGTATATTTTAATCGGAGTCATAACACGTACATAGTGTATTTATAATTTTTTTTCTCTCGATCATCGCTATATATCGTTTGTATATTATTTTTATTTTATTTTATCAGTTTAATTATCATCGGTTTTAAGCTATATATATATATATATATATATATATATATATATATATATATATATATATATATATATATATATATATGTGTGTGTGTGTGTGTGTGTGTGTGTGAAGAAAAATATACAGAAAAAACAAACAAAAATCTTAATATGCAATTATGCTGTATTAATGTTAATATAAAGTCGACGTCGGACGTTTCGGTCTATTTAAGACCATCTTCATGGACATTTTATTTAAACATAATTAACATTAGAACATATAAAAATTCAACACGAAAAGACGATGGACATAAGAGCACAACTAATCCAAACAGATAACTGATATTTTTATATAAGATCAGCGTTTCGTTTAAATATGATCACGTCGTCGTCACGTGGGCGATGATGTGAAAACGTATTCGAAGATGATTTCCAAATGTTAAAATATTAAAAAGTCGATTGAACTATTTTATATAAACAGTTCAAGAAATCCCTTCAGTTGATATAGGAATACGCAGAGATCAATAGATTCTTATATCTTCATACAAGCTTGAAGTCCTCCACGTTACAAAGCAAATCAAAAATGATTTCGAAAACGATGGAACAATTTTAAAAAAACAGTTCGATAATAAATCCTTTCCTTACTTGATCAATAGATTCTTATATTTTCGTACAAGCTTGAAGTCTTCCATGTTATAAAGTAAATTCAGGTTTATCTGTTTGGATTAGTTGTGCTCTTATGTCCATCGTCTTTTCGTGTTGAATGTTTATATGTTCTAATGTTAATTATGTTTAATGAAAATGTCCTGAAGATGGTCTAAAATAGACCGAATCGTCCGACTTTATATTAACATTAATTCATCATAATTGCATATTAAGATTTTTGTTTGTTTTTCTGTATATTTTCTTCATACTGTCGGATCTATATCCATATTTTTTTTATATATATATATATATATATATATATATATATATATATATATATATATATATATATGTACGTATAATACGAAGCTTCGTTATTACTTAATGTTATTTTATTTTATATAAAGATGTATTGTAAAGCAGATCGCACTTTTTTCGTAGTTTAATTGAATTTCAAGAATATTTCGTAGTTTATTGTATTTAAACGACTTCAAATTTGTAAATAGTTTTAAATCAATGTTAAGGAATATTATGGTGTTTTATTCATTTTTTCTATTATTTTTATTTTATTTTATTTTTTGTGTGTACAGTCAAAAATATACGGCATGTTTATGGACAATTATTTTCATTTTGCGAATACATCCATTTAAAGTTAATTGCTCTGTAATAATGTTAAGAATCAGGCTAAACGAGTCAGCAAAATTGACTATTTTTTTTTACATTTTATAAAAAAAATTGAAATCTCACTTTTACATCCTTTTAAATAACAATTATAATTTTTTCAAAACTTATTTTAAGTAAATCAGAAATTATAATGTTTATTTAAAGTATTTTGAACCAAGCTTAACTTAGCTTCTGCGCCGAAAAGATATAATTTGAAAATAAAACAAAGCAGGTCATAAACTTTCGCGTTTCTTGACAGCTGATGAATGACAAATTGACGGATTCCGTGGGGATAATTTGTTCTACGGAAGGAGAAATTAGAAATAATTTACATTTACGCGAACAAAGTATTTACCTCGTTATTTTTAAGGAAAACTTTCAGCGCTCATTTTTTTGTACTTAGCTTTCACTTTTACGTTTACGTTGCTTAGTGGAAAATATATTATAAAGAAATTAAAATAAGGCTGTTAAGTGTGAGATTAAATTTCATATTTCATAAGAAAGTTATCTAATTAATTTATAAGTACCTTTCTTATGAAATTTTATCAGAAGTGTACATAAAATACTATAATTTTATGTACATTTACTACATTTTACTGTGTTATTTGTATTTCCATTCATTTTATTATTAATTTTGATATTTCATTTATGGAAAAATGTCATAACTGAGATTAATGTAAAAATAAGATCATATAAATTTTATAAGATGATACTGATAATTGTAGGTACCCTTCTCAGTTGAAATTGAAAAATCAAATTAATTTCTCCATACGTGTTTTGCAAAAGTAAAGGCCTTAACAGCGGAGAACATTTCCTAACTCAAATAACGCAAATAATTGTATTCTAGTTGGTCTTCCGTACTTTCCATATTACAGCTCGATTATAAACACAAAATTACATTTCCTAATTACTGTGGATCTTCTGATTAGTCAAAATCATACAACACGCTAAAAAAAGATCTATCTCATAAGGAGAGTTATGAAACCCGATGCGGTTTTTAACTAATTTTATAATATTTTAACAACTTAAATGTAAAAATCTATTATAATTAACAAATGACAAATAATTTTATTAAAAATTCATTTTTCATCGCTAAAAATTTTTGCTTTCTGAAAATATGGTCCATAGTTTTAAAAACAAGTAAAAGCAAATAAAAGCATTTGAAATTAAATAATATCTTTGTATTATTGAGTTTTGTATGTTAAAATTCAGAGCTGCTGTTCTGTTAAGTGGGGTCCAATTAAAAACAAAAACAAAAAACATGATTTGCATTCCTCAAATCATTGTGCTATTAACTATTGCAATCGCTAAACTGCATTCGATCAAATTTCTAGCGTTTTCATAAAATTAGATATGTTGGGGGCTAATAAATATAAAAAAATATTTCTACCATGACTTTAATAAAAAAAAAATATATTTATAATAATTTCGATCATCTGTGAATAATTTCTGAAATTAATATCTGACAATTATTTTGATTTTTGAAAGATTTTCCATACCAAAAAAAAAAAAACGTGCTAAAAATTGTATATGTTATCTTACTAGTTCCAGTGATACAAAGAGAAATGTTTTTTTTTGTTTTTTTTTTAATCAAACTTTATTTAAAAAATAATTAAAAAAAACTTTGGTCTTTCGTCTTAATAATAACATAAGCATTTAAACGATAAAATTTTGTTTTCGGCAAGGTTGGCGTTTTTTTCATCAATCTATGCTCTTTTTTTAGAAATTTCGTGGAGGTACCTAGGTTTAATATAGGAACATTAAGATTACTTCCCCGGTTATCCATTGAAACTGCTATCCAACGAAAAAAAAAAGAAAAGAAGCCAGTCCTGTCTGTGAACCATTTAAAAGATAGTTCGCGCAACGGATTGGTTGTGCGGTAAACGTGGTCTTTCTCCGTCTAATTCATTAAAAGGCCAGAGTAGCTTTTAGCGTTTGATCGAGAGGGGGGGGGATCAGGGATTGATCTCCCCTGATTGTGTCGACTTGGTGATGGGGTGTATGATGTTGAAAGACCCGAAACTCCTTGATGAAACAAGTCAAATAACGTCACTGGCGACCTACTAGGGCGCCTTCTTAAGAGCGTATATTTGAATGAATTAAAATGGATTATTAATTTCCATTGCCAATTTTTGCGGTATATACAATTATTTTTTTATGTTTTTTTAACAATTTTTCACAATTAAGAATTGGACGTTTTCTGTCTTTCCGAAATTACTGACAGCTACTTCTGTTTTCGGAAAATATTTCCGATTGTTTTTAATAAATATAAATAAAACACTTCCAAAATTCCATCTATGTTTATCTCTCTCTCTCTCTCTCTCTCTCTATATATATATATATATATATATATATATATATATGCTATAAATAAATTCTTAATGTTTGTTATATTTATGGATAAAACTTGATGTAAATATAAATTTGCACACTGGGGCCAAATCAGTCAAGCCAGCGACAGTCTGTTTTATGTTTGATCGCAAACATCATGGCCTGAAGTTTGTGTTAAAGAAAGAAACAGACTGTCGCAGGTTGGTGTCGTCCTCAGTATCCACTTTTATATATTTGCATTTTAACTACAGAAGAGATAATTATTTGTCACTGAAGATGCAATATTTATAAATCTATGTACAGATTGTATTGTTGAAGATTATGAATAAATATATATATATATATATATATATATATATATATATATATATATATATATATATATATATATATATTAGATTAAGTTAGATTAATCAAGTATATTAACAGAATTTCTACGACATTTACGTCGGATAAAGATAATGAAATAATTACTAACACGTCAAATCTATTTATCACCATTCATTTGTGCCGTATATCAGTTTAACGTACTGTATATTTTAGTAACTGACTTCCTGGATTGTAATTAGATAAGTGATTTTACTTTTCATTTGTAGAGATGCTTTCTCTTTTTTTATATGATAATTATTGGCCATACAAGAAAGGTAATTTATGCATAACATCGATTCTGCGTATATATTCTTTCTCTAACTATTAAAAGATTTTCATACCGCATTTTCAGTTAAAAAAACCGATAAGCAGTAAACACCGTCCGATATTTTTATTTTATCAATATCTCTCTACTAGAAATATCAGAAAAAATTTAATGATTGAATAAGCTCATGGTGAGTTCTAAGACAATAAAGTATCTGTAGAAATAGCCATATCGCATCGTAAATAATTATGCTTAAAATATTAAGAAATATCGCAATGACAATCATGAATATCAATGCTGGTCGTAATTAGGGGATACAAAAAAAAAGATTTGAAACATTGAAACTGAACAGGTCTTAAACTCTTCTATCTTCCTTTTTTCCTTCTTTCTTTCTTTATTTCATTCATTGAAACCAAGTAGCGTTTCATTCCACACGATGGAAACGGAATAGTCCATTATTTATGAGGTGATGACAGGCCGTAAAAGTAATTGCTTTCTTTCTTTCTTTCTTTCTTTCTTTCTTTCACTCACTCACTCACTCGCTCACTCAAAGCAAGAAAAGTCTTTTTCGTCTTTCCATGAAATCAAATTTGAATAGCCCATTATTTTTTATATAATGGTAGTGTAACATACGTACGTTCTAAGGCACGAAGAGAGAGCCAAACATAATTCTAATAACATTATTTAGAATTATTAATAATGCTGCAATGATAGAGGGATTCTTTAACCATCAACGTCTCTGTATATATATATATATATATATATATATATATATATATATATATATATATATATATATTCGTTCTCTTAACAAACTCACTCTGGGAAAACTTTCTAGTTTTAACAAAAATTATATACCAATCACAGGCAGTAGTAGAGAATAATTCAATTTAAAAAGCAATATGATTCAGAGTAATTATTTCTTCTTTAACAAACTCATTATTCTCATAGCATATTTTATACGACATTGAACATATACTCCTGACGTAGTCCATTCAGAATCGGTTTGAGCTGCTCAGATGACGTTTATCTGTGAATCGGTTCCACGTAGACATTGCTTTTCTTGCAAAAGTGCAAGGGTGGATCCAGTCGGTCGGTTGGAGCCACATTTCTCCAGGGGAATTACAAATGCGAAAATGCATTGATGCGGCAATTGCATTAATGTCGACGGTGTCTACATAGACTTGCAT
>CAHIKZ030001258.1:137500-172500 GCA_903632075.3 Acanthosepion pharaonis
TCGGTACATAACTGACGAGGCAGATTATTTCTCGCAATAGGTTGCCATTTCTTTCTGTGGTAGATCACTTGCCATCCAAAGCTATAGAACCCGGTCTGTCCTGCTATTTAACAATAGCTGTGGGATAGAGATGATTCATACCTTCCCCAAGCAAGAAAGTGAATGTAATGTAACTGACTGGAATTCGAACTCGGCTCACCGATTTCTCAATCCGAGCCAATATCCATTACTCCACCGTGTCTCCTGTATTATAGCACATTTGACTTGGAGATTCACATATGAACTGATAGCGTATTAAGGAAATTTGTACAGTTTATAAGTACTGGTAAACTCAAATTGAATGCTTATGTTTGAAAGTTGTGCAAAGCTACTCATCAACAAGGGATTTGTAGCTTTCTTAATTTTGTTCTGTTATATTTTCCTTCACCATTTAAGCGTGACCTAACATTTTTAACACCCTTCGATTGCCAGGCTCTATTTATTCTACCTTTTACTTTAATCCTCAAGGGTCCATTACTGTGATGCTGCTAAGAAGCAATTACCTTAATCAATAAAATTCTACGAGATTCTGTTTACAGTCTTAAGGCAAAGCTTTCACCTCTTATTAGACTGAACGTTCAAAGCGATTCAATTTAGCATTTCAGTAAAATATTTACTTAAAATTTCACAAAGGTTTATAATGTTGTGAAATGACCTTGTTTCTTCCAAATTTTTCAGTTTCTGTATTGTTACATTGGTGTAAAATATTAATTCTATATGGAATTTAATTTACAATTTTGATAAGTATTGTTTCTCTCAATTAGATGCACTTTATAGCTTAACCCTAGAGCACTAACAATGGGTATAACGTACAGCGCAAATTTTCCTATTTTTAATTACAAATTTCAGTACCTGATTTTCTTACTTAAATAATGTTTTTCAGTTCCTATTAATGTTAACTCAAAGTACAAAGTTTGAAGTAACTCGATGTAAAATATTTCAAATAAAGATTTATATTTAATATTTTTTTTGATATTCTCAAAATCGAGTATGATATACCCATGGTTAGTAGTGGTGTAAATTTAATTGATGGTTACTATTCTAGGGTTTCTGTATGTAGATCTATGTACATACCTTTATAAGTGTTTATAAATATATGTACTAGTGGGCACATGTATACATAAAAAAGGAAAGGTTGCTAATATATGTATATAACAATGACTGTGTATGTATACGTATGCACAGGTATATAAAAAACACAATCTAGTTTCGCTAGAATGATTTAAAATCTAATAGACCATGCTATTCTCAGAATACATCTATAAATCCACATCTCTCTTAACTCTAGATCTTCTGTTTATTTTATCTTTATATCGTTGTTTAAATAATAATATGTTTGCCAAATTGCATTATTTTATAAACTTAACATATGCATAATTTACCAGTGTTTCATGTGTTTGATCATATAGATCGCTGAAACTTATATGAATAAAGAAGGTCCCAGAAATGTGCTTATTTTTTATGTTCGTTGCCAGTTTGAATATCTAGAATTTATTAATTTCATTTAATATTTAATTTAAACCGTTAATCTTCTTTGTAAGTCAATAACATTTAACATTTTTTAATTTTAATCATTAACCTTCTTTGCAAGTCAAGAAATACAGCGTTTATTGTCATTTAAAGATGGAGTACATTTTTAGTTGTCCTGGGTATGACGATAAACTAAGTCCTGCAACAACACCTCTGATCGTGAGGTTTTGAGGAGCGTGGAACCACCTTTTAATGGCTGAATTTCTCAGGTCTAATCCGGTCTGGAGCAATTGAACCTGTTAGAGTCCCAACTATCAGCAAATAAATTACGGATATTAAGACCATATGAAATTATTAACAGACTTTTATAGCGAAAATACAAATACATATTTGAGAAAAAAAAATTTCCAGCAATATATTTAATTATCAACAAATCCTTCTTTACAAAAATACGTTAATAAAACCTGATCTACAAACTGATTTCTTACAAATACATATTCTATTCATACGAAACTATGCCAAAAATCATGCCTGTATTAAATAACAACTTGAAGTGTTGATATGACGTAAAACAAAATAAACGAAATGAAATATTTTTTGGAGACAAGGCGTAGTTTGTTGCAAAATTAATAAAATGTTCTACGGGAATCAGAGAGACAGAATGCATGTTTGCATGATTAGTATCACCAAGTAATGTGTTCCTCCATGGATTTCACATGGATTTATATCAAAATTCACTAGACTTGATTAATTACAACGCGTTCTGAACAGATATATTTTTAAAAATCTTTATAAAGAGATACAAGAACGGATTGGAAGCTTTGGATTAATCAAGAAAATGTTATTCTTATTCTTGCAATTCGTCTAAGATCTGAGCTGATTTAAGTAAATATTTTAAATGTACGATTTAAATGTTATTAAATATGGAAGATTGATGGATGTATCGGAGTGTGAGGGGTTCAATGATCTATGTATAGCTTTGAAAAATTTCAGAACCTTATGAGTGGTTCTTTATTATCAACTCTTCAGACAAAGCGTCATACGCCAATTCCGACACTATCACTATTCCCATGCTAATTGTTTGGACGAGCTTTATACCACAGTCTCATCAGTAAAGACAGAGAAGGGTTAGAATATCTGAAACTCACGGGACTGACAGAGAGCAAGAGGGACAGAGAAAAACAATGAATAATATAGGAAGTGAGCTTCAGTAAATGAATGGCAGAACAGGGTTTAGGAGAAATAACACAAACGCGAAAATTTATTAAGAGCTACAAATATTTAGCTATCCCCCCCCACGAGGATCGAATGTGGCACAAGGCCGAGTTTAATGTGGGTATCCCGAGCCCGTAGGCTCGGCCAAAAATATAGACATCGAACCCACCTAGGCGGGTTCGAGGCCTGTCAACCTCCCCGAACGAAACCTTGCCCTTCGGCAAAGCTTCGTCCGGGTTCCTCCCTGCTAATGCAGAGAGTTTGACAGACGGCGCTGACTGTAACTTATTACAGCTATTTATTAAGAGCTACAACAGACAGTAAGATGAAGAAAGCCATTATCGTCCTCGCCATGATGGGAAACAGCACATAAAGAAGAGAACGGCCATGACAGTCAAATTATCACACTTCACTTCGTATTTAATCGGTAAGAAGGGATCTACACCCCAAATGCCGCTGTTTTGCGGAACTAACTCCCGAGAAGAAACTTCCGCGGATACTACAATCTGAATATCTTAACATCTACGTTCAATCGTTATCCATGGTGATTCTCATAATCCAAAATTTTATAATCACAAAAAAAAAAAATAATTTCGTTAGGCTCTACCTTGATTGGCACTTGGGCCTTGTATTGGATGAAGGATAGCGTAAATAATTTACAAGAACTAATAAAGACAGTCTTGCTTAAACAGATTTTCAAACGAATTTAACGGAAAGCGATACGTAAAATTTTGGCAAAATCTCGAAAATATATACAGTATTTCCAGGTGTAATAATTGATCTTTTTACGACTAATCAATACTGCAGTTTAATTAGTGCCAGACATTATTTTTAGACTGTAAGAATTTTTTAGATCTAACAATTATTTATTGATACAAATCTTACTATTTAACTCATAGATGGGAGAGAATAAGTAGATTCATAACTTTCCCAAATGTATTTACGCGTAAGTGAATGCAAAGATATGCGACTGGAATTAAAACTCGTCTCTCTGACGTGCAAATCATAGTCGTTGTCCATTACATACGAAAGCTTACAATAGATCTTATGCACAAACGGTTACCCATCTATGAACTGTTATATCGGCAAACAAATTAGACACTTCCATAAAAAAAGGGCCCGTTGATATTATTAAAACTCGGATGTGGAGATATATTACTCTTTTTATGAAGGCACACGTAATGACACGAACACATACGTATATATTACGGACGTAAAGAATTGAATATCAGTGGTTGGAGAGGATATGTGTATGTAAAATAATCAAAGATATGAAGTAAGATTTGGGAATGCTGAAGATTAAGCAAGTAAAAGCATCTATCTATCTATGTATGTATCTATCTAACTATATAACCCCCTTCTTTCTTATCTATCTATCAATCATAATCTCTCCCTCTCAATCTCTCTCTCTCTCTCTCTCTCTCTCTCTCTATATATATATATATATATATATATATATATATATATATATATATATATATATATATATAAATAAATATATATAAATATATATATATAAATATATATATATATAAATATATATATAAACATATAAATATATATATATATATATATATATATATATATATATATATATTTTCATATCTATCTAATTTTCATAATGTGTTCTATCTATCTATCTATCTATCTATCTATTACACTAAAAGAAAATCAGTCGGTAACTGTAACGTCGATCGGATCAACTTATTCTAATCAGATCAAATTATTCTAAAATATTGATATTATTATTTGTCCATTGTGAAAACGTGTCTCCCGATAAATTAATCGCTTGTGTAAGTTTGAACGATTAGTAAAGATTCAATCTTTGATGCACTATGAAATCTGAACACATCGAAATATTTTTAATCTATCTAAACTGATCATTAATGTATAATTAATCGGAAGATATCTGCTGTAGTTAATCTTAATTTATACGCCTTTAGACTCACAAATGATGGGAGGAATATTCAAGAATCTCGAAATATCGCCTTCGTTTATATGCCATATTTGTTCAAGTCGTGGGCAAAAATGGCTCTGCAGAACTTTTGCAGCTTCAGACAATGTTTATTTCCTCACGATCACTACCAATCATTGGACTACTCTTTGTTTACTCATAATCATGAGGCAGCTTACTCGAGTTATGTTCTTGACACTCTTAGAATTCATTATGGCTAGAGTGCCTGCAAATTGCCAGATCCTCTTTCATTATGATGTGTCAGAGAAATGTCAACTTCTGAATTTAATTGCAAGAGTCCTTCTAGTTTTCATTTCCCTTCGAATCCTTGAATATGATAATGAAATTAATAGAAGTTCCCGGGGAATATTAGCTGTCCAAGCCAACCCTTATCTGTCGAACATAATATCTTCTTTATCTTCTTCCTCTTACGACCTTTCAACAAACTCATTTCGAAGGTCTGTGCATTGAAAGGGATGTATGCCTTGTACTCGGTGAAAATATAAGTCTTGTTAGATATTCCTCGAAATGTTCATATCTGCTCTGTTACGTATCAAAAGTTAACAAAGTAATTTTCTAAATAATAGGCTTTTATCTATCAATCCGACAGATTTTTCATCACTTGAAATATTATATTTTTAGATACTTTGAATAGACCCTCTGTTTATTTATTAAACAGTATATATATTTGATTCTGTCTACCGGCGTGATTATTCAAGAATAAGCTCTTTTATGAAGATACCGTTTATTTATATATATATATATATATATATATATATATATATATATATATATATATATATATATATATAAACCTAGAGAGCGGATCGTCAGTCTGGGTAGGTTTGTCTGGCTCACTAGGTTTATCTAGGTCTACTCTATGGTTGTATTGAGATCTTTAGTTAGTTGTTTACTCGTGTCGGGCTTTTTTTCTTTGGGCTCTAAACCTGTATCTGTGCGATTTTTTTCGACAAACTTTCATGTTCCTGTCTCTTTCATTTTTTAAAACAATTTTTTCCTTCGAGATTGATTTCATTATTGGCAAATCAAAAGGGTTTTCGAAACGAGTATAGTTACCTATATTTAAATAATAAATATCTAATATGGAACGTGTAGACATGGGTTATTCACTCAAAAACATACCTGACCGCCATTCACACGAATTATGTTTGCTAAGAAAAATGGAAAAATTTATAGTAAATATGAGGTGGATATATATATATATATATATATATATATATATATATATATATATATATATATATATATAAGGTGCGATTAGTAAATCATCGCCATATTGTTGATTTCGCGCATACTTATTGTTTCTCTTTTGTTTTGCCGACTACACGTTATAGTAGGACCAGTTGTGTACCGTCTGTGCGAGAAAAAAAAACCTATCATGACGCAATACATTCCACTAAAAATTTGGAAACGTCATGCTATACTGCTTGATATTCGCGCCAGAAGCTCCAACAAGAAAGTCTCCATGCAGAGACCATATATATATATATATAGATAGATAGATAGATAGATAGATAGATAGATAGATATATAGATATGCATGCGTGCTGCTCCCTAGACGATCGTGAAATGGTAGAGAGAATCTTGAGTAACTGTATTTGTCTCTTTCTGAGGTGTGTCATTGTGATTCGTTTTTGCTCTGTAATAATTACCTCGTCATAAAACCCTGTTGGTTACTCTTTGTGTTTGTTGTATTTTCCGTGTTTTTGTATCAGTTTTGCTCTTGGTGTATGGTTTATTCCTTGTTATTTTTTGTTTACTAAATTTTTTAGTCACCTGGCTGGTTTTTACTTGATAAGTTTTTTTCTTTTTTTTTTTTTTTTAATCTGTTGTTTTTAGACGTCAACAGAGGACATTGGCGAAGAATTAGTTGCTAGTGTAAGAAAAAGGAAAAGATGTTTTTTGTCAATGCATAATTCCGGGATATAACGTTAACGAAATAGCCGATAGCAGAATTAAACATAAGAAGCAGTCGGAAGTTTAAAGTTGAGTTGATCAATCAGAGACATACAATAACAGGGGATAATGTTGAGTAGGCTGAAAGACTACAGCCTCAATGCACGACTGAGTGTTGAGTGCGCACACTTGGAGTGCAGTTAAGCTGACAGCTCGCAAGAAACTAACGGGTTGTAGACAACGCGGTTAATTCCTGGCAGGCGTTGGGACATCGTCGAATGTCAGCCATATTGGCTCGTAGCCCGCGATTCACGTTCCTAAGCCGATTACCGGAACGTCGAAATGATGCAAAAAGCTCCCAAACATTTTCAATGTGACTATTTACCACAAACACAAACTAGACACGGGTTACTTATAAACTTTTTTTTTCCCCTGAAGTGAGGATGTATACCAAATTGTTGAATGACTAAAACAGGATACAAACGGATATATTATTTTTAAACAGTACAGGTTCAGCTGAAATCAATGCTTCATGTTTGGATCACAGAAGTTAAGCAATGATGAACCAAGTCTGGTCTTAGATGGTAGACCACCTTTTAAGACCGTGTTCTGTAAACAGTCGTAATTTTTTTTAATGAGGAATGAACGGGATTAATCTCGTACAACATAAGGTGTGTCCTGCCCGACAGAGGATGTCTTCCCATAATGATCTGAGGCAAACATTTACAAGCACAAATGCCCTTCCGGATACCCAACAAAGACACAGACAGTACTCTAAAAACACTAATTTTTTTTTGCGATAATATCTCTAGGAAGGTTAGCATATAAGGCCTGAGTTCACGGACTTTCTCATATATATATATATATATATATATATATATATATATATAACAAATATATATATATAAATCCAAATATATGGATATATATATATATATATATATATATATATATATATATATATATATATATATATATATATATATATGTATATATATATATATATGTGTGTGTTTATGTGTGGGTTTATGTTATGAAATAATGGAGGTGATATCAACACCCAGAGGTGTCAGTCTGTTTCGTGGTTGAATGCCATTTACAGGTCATATGTGTTGTGTTTTGGCTCGACTATTTAAATATTCATGTCAGTTTATATTTGAAATATAACCAACAGCGTCCACCCGACAAGCTTTAGATTAATTAGATAGGCATAAACATAATGCATCACTCGTCAGCATATATAAATAGTTCAATCAAAAAACAAAACATGGAATGAAGATAGCGTTCAAACACGAAACAGATTTTCGCCAGCAGATGTTGACCTCAGTGTCAGTATTTATATCGACATAGGTGCTATACCTAATATCGAGCACGTTAGCTTATAATATAGCAAACCTTAAAATGATATACTATCTCGTATACATACATATATGTATGCGTATATATATATATATATATATATATATATATATATATATATATATATATACGCACACATACATACATACATACATATGTGTGTGTGCGTGTTGCTGTGTGTATGTATAACAGTGGTCATTGAGGCCAGAAGTCAGTGGTGACAGGTTGCTTCATGCTAGACGCAATCGTCAGGCGGACTGATGATTTCGTCTAGGATGAACAGCATGTTGCGTATAAGTGTTGACTTCCATGTTCACTTTTATATTTATATTTACATATGCTCTGTCGCTGATATTGAGCACTTTATCCCATAAATATAGCACACTTTAAAATTAAAATATATATATATATATATATATATATATATATATATATATATATATATATATAACAGATATAGTACAATATATGTTATGAAAAATGCAGTGTAAAAGGAGGCTACGTATCTGAGAAACCTTACGGTTGATACCTGGGTAGTGGGCTTGTTAGTAATTTATTGCTTTTGAATATACCTGTATCTATCTATCTATCTATCTATCTATCTATATATATATATATATATATATATATATATATATATATATATATATATATGTGTGTGTGTGTGGGTGTGTGTGTGTGTGTGTTTGTGTGGGTGTGCGTGTGTTTGCCTGCCTAGAAGAATCTCATCTACCCTTTGACAGGTGTTGTTTTATCGTCTTGCTGTGTAACATGACTCCCTCCTCGCCAGGATTATAACTGGAGGAGGAATTGATTTTTACGCCAACCAACCGTCCATGGGATAGGTTGCACTTAGTTAAATGCTATCAGCAGCAGGCCTAAGTCTCACCTGAGTAAATGGAAATCATAAATTCCCAATTTGTTCCAGTTTTAGATACCACACTATAGGTTGATAATCCGTAAAACAAATCAATCTTCTTTGTGGTATAACCACGTAAGCACTCTCCATGATTTCCTATCCTTTGTAGCTTTTACCCATATTTATATTTTATTTTTTACTATACATTCCATACAATGTTTGTACATCCATTTACACTTACTTGTTTGGCAGTTTGCTTGCGTTTTCCACCAGTCCCACTTGCATTCAAAATTTCTTTCCGTATTATGTGTCTTCGGGATTTCAGCTTTTCTTTTCTGATTCCTATAAGCTTTCGTTTTGTTAAAATTTTCTAGCAACTTCCTCGTTATTCAAATATTCCGTCTATTTCATTCTTTTTATGTTACTGCAGACTCGAATTTTTGCTGACTTATGTCTATTACCGTTGTGATTAATTTGGCATATTGAATGATTGATATTACACAGCTGTCTCGTCGTCTTTTCCTTGTTTCTAATGACATTTTCTCTTTCTTAATACGTTGCGTAACATTTGGAAGGCGGGTGTCGGTATTCCAATGGGTTTTCGGATTTCGTTATCACAAAAAAATGCCTTCTCTTTTATTACATGAAAGATATTTTAATTCGAAACCCGCATACTGTGTTCTTTTATTTTTAACTTACTGACACACCATACATCAATCTTTTTTTTTACAATGAAACTTACTTCATATCTACAATCCGTAAAGAAATTTTTATATGTCCCCAAAGAAAAGAGATACCTCTCTTTCTAATAATAAAATAATTTCCTTTCTGTCTAACTTTATGCGTCGAAGAGTTACCATTTTGTCAGTCAGTCAGTTATGTGTCATGCGTAATACACGCTTATGCAATCATGTATCTTTCGATAGATGGCTGATGAGGCAATTTTTTCCCGCAGTAGGTTGTCATTTCTTTTGGCGGTAGACCAATTGCCATCCAAGGCTAGAGAACTGTTCTGCTATTTACCCATAGCTTGGGGGAAGAATTCATACCCTTCCCAAGGTTATTAGAACGTAAGTGAATGTAATGGGTTCGACTGGGATTCGAACTCAGCTCTGCGATTCCTCAATAAGAGCCGTTATCCATTACTCCACCGTGTCTATCATTTTGTACATATTCGGAATATCATCGTTGAAATAATCTTAATTAATAATTAATAATTAATAATTAAGAACTTTGAGATTATTTAAATTTCTGGAAAGTGGTTTAAATGGGAAATTGAATTCCGAAAACACATACAAACAGCAAAAGTAGACTTTCCGAAAACTAAGCAAAGTATCCAGACACAACAAAATATCTTTACAAACAAGGATAACTCTGATAAACTTCTATGCAATATCAATCAACTTATATGGCAGTGAATGCTGAAGAATTTCATAAAAGCTGAAGGAGATTGGATGATTCTTAGTGGTATATCAACAAGTTTATGGGTTTCTTTTTTTTAATACCGAAATCTAAATATTTGAAACACAATCTTATAGCGTCAACTACATTTAAAATATATTGTTGCTAATTCAGCTATGAATAGATATTGTTTCTAATTCTGCCATAAATAAGTATTGTCGCTAATTCTGCTATAAATAAGTACTGTTGCTAATTCTGCTATAATAATTAATGTTTCTAATTTTGCTATAAATAAGTTTTGCTGATAATTCTGCTATAAATAGGTATTGTTGCTAATTCTGCTATAAATAAGTATTGGTGGTAATTTTCAAATAGTAGGTATTTGTTGGTATTATTTTAAATATAAAAATATGTTGCTGGTAATTGTAGTATAATACATTTTTAAGATTTACTTTTATACTTGCAGAGCCTTTTGTTTGTACGATCACTATTTTTCCAAATCTGGGACCCTAAAGGTTGCTACCACTCCAGGTCAGGGTGGACCTGGGAAGAACAGCAATTAAGAGGTGTTTCCAAGTAATGGCTTCAATGACAAGCATTCTAAAATTTTGGTTTGATATGAGTTAAAATCACATCTTTCTGCATGATGCGTTGATTGAAATCTACCCCAAGGATTCCCAGTCAGTAGCAGACAGTCAAAGCGACAGACAGCATGATTTATTCCTATAAATAAGCTCAAAGAAAATGTTACATGACGGATTTATTAGCAAAAGAAATATAAAAGTGAGTGAGTGAGGGAGAGTGATTTTAAAGAAAAAGCATGTAGTTCAATTATTTTGACTAAAAACAGAATCTACAATTTGTATAACAGAACCAGTGACAACATTTAGTAAAATGAATTTACAAAAGTACTTAAAAAAAGTAACTAAGAGAGAAAGAAAAAGTGTGGTTCTTTGTTTTTAATTGCCGGGAGAACACGTCAACAACAAATGACATTTGATACCAAACTGGAAAAAAAATGATGAAAAAATAAATATAATGAAAACGTAAGTTTTATCAATCAGACAACAATGAGAATACCTTCTATGATAGTAAACAGTGTGTTGATATAAAGCAAGTTCTCGGTCGTCCAATCAATGCGTTGAAATTCTTACACTATATTAAGAAGGAAATTTCAGAAATTAAAGGTAAAAAATAAACATTACACGTTAAAAATGGTTTACAAGAAAAAATAATAATAATACCTTCGGAAAACAAACAAATGATTTTTTTTTACTCTGAAAGCATTCTCTGTCTTATCACAAATGACTAAAAAATATTTTATAGCTTTCATTGTAAATAAAACAATGAATATAACAAATTGAAATCAATGGCTTAAAAAAAAAGAAACAGATAAAAGGGTAGATGTGTTTGCAGGGAACTGTTTCCTTTCCTGAAAGCGTTTAATGCACCCACACGCAATGACCTAAAAGAATTGAAGAATAAAACACGTTTGCTGCGTTAAGTTGTTCGCTTATTTTTTTCTTTTCCTTCTTTCGTTTTTCAGCTAATCATTTCCGGGTGGCGTATTCACGTGCATTAGTGCCGACAAAAAATATATTGAGAAATTTAAATGAACAACAAATGGGAGATGAATACAAAGAGACATGATAAAAATGCTGGAAATTTTAATCGATCACTATTTGCCAAAACAGCGAGGTGTAGAGTAGAATATATTCGCAAGGAATTAAAACCACCTCCCATGCTAGTGTTGGCAAGGCACGGAATCTTTATTTTTTTTTTTTTTAGTGTGCCGCGTCCCTTCAGGACCTGTGCAATCACCTCTCTCCAAAATATCCTCTTTAGACCTTAGAATTTCTTCATTTGTTAATAACGAATATTTTTTCACACCCAAACCGGTTCTGCGGAATCAGAATCAAAATCAAGCAAACGAATGAGCCAATTAGAGTAAAGTGTCGTGAAGAATTAAATTTTTCCCACTTGTGACGAATACAGCTATCGACTTTTTTTGCATGCTATTTCGTGTCAGTCAGCTGTTGGCTCTCACGCTGGCCAATAGAATCTTCCTGCCTATTCGTCGCAGCCAGCTATAGGCTCTCACTCTGGTCAGTAGAAAACGGGCGCAAACTACACGAAAACTGCCGTAGAAGCATGAAAAAGTCGATTATTTACACTATCGATGGGAGTTAGGAAATGCAAAGTCGCCTTGTCCTTCCCGCTATCTTTGAGCATGTGCATATAAATTTTGGTGCAAATCCGTCGAAAATTCGATACACACACACGCACACACATCCTGCCTTATATATATATATATATATATATATATATATATATACCGACCCTATTTGCCTTCCTACCCCTCGTTCAGACAGCTATTCAACCATACAAAATCGTTAGGTAGGTGGTTCGTTGGTTTCCCCCTAACTAGCCCTTGCTATGCCCTGTAAGATTTAAGATTTTCAACATTATACGACCAATTAATTTCAGCTGCCTCTTCTTGATACTAAATAAGTTTTCTTTATGTTGCCAATTTCTTTAAGTCTTCATTGTGGCTTATGTACTCTCTCCGTGGAATTCTCAGAATTGTTCTCCAGATTCAGATTTCTGTTATTTTCAATTTTTTCTCTTCATCCGTGCGAAGATTATCCAGCATTGACTGACAAGAAAGAAGGCGGATATCAGGTAGAAATCCAGCAATAGTTTCTTCGTCCTGACGAAATATTTCTGTTTCTCATCACTTTGCTTATGTTTTAGAAATACACTTTAACTGCTAGTACAATTCGTGTTCAGTTTTCGGTGTCGCATTTTACGTCTTTCGTTAAAACACTTCTCAGCGATATTAAAAATAAAATAAATCTAAGAGATATTTTTTTTTCACAATTCTCCTTCGAACTTTCTGTAATATTTTCCGTCATTTCAAATTGTTGTAATATATTTTTGTTGTTTTCCGGTACTCACCGAACATTCACGCGGATAATATTGCTTCTGAATATAATCGATTGATTGCCTTTTCAGAGAAAGAAAAAAAAAACAGTAACGAATTATTTTCTCTCTGTCCTCAAGTGAATAATTTCTGTCAATTCTTATTTATTGCGAACATTGATTGTCAATTTTAGAAATATCGATCTATCCCTCTCTTGAGATATTATAGCCTTGATTTCGATGACTTGCACACTTAAAGACTGAACAAATAGTAAACGTTTATACCCTAAACTATACATACGCGTTCAAATATATGAACGGACGATATTAATACACCAATGTATTTTTACGCACACATACACACGGACACACAAACACTCACAAGCGATTAACTCAGAAAGAGACACAGGCACAAAACACTTACACACGCAAAACATACATATATCGTAAACTTATAGATTTACTGGAAATACCCGTGACAATTTCACGGTTTTCCTATTTACATTTTCTAAGGAATCTTAATTTTTAAGCTAATGATTAAATAAACCCATGGTGAGTTCTACGACAATAAAATATCCATGCAATATCGCATCGTCAAATATTTGAGATTAATAAAATTTTGCAATAATATTCATAAATATGAAAACTACTTGTTATTTTTAGAAGTAAGAGGGTACAAATGAGAAGATTTAAAATAGATTTTTTTTTCCATTTTACGTTTAACTTACTTCCCATTAAAGACATATGATCAATTCTTTCTTTCACAACATTACTTTCATTCATTCTTTCTTTCTTTCTTTCTTTCTTTCTTTCTTTCGACCTCAATACGGAACAGTTCATTATTTTTTATGTTTTAGGTATCGGTAGGTTTCAAATTTCTTTATTTATTTCATTTTCTCACTGAAACCAAGTGGCGCTTCAGATATGTTTATTCCATCTTTCTACGCGACCAATGCGTAATTGTACATTACTTATAAGGTATCGGCGAGGTGTAAGAATCGTGCGAAGGGAAGGAAAAGCAGAATTATAATGATTAGAACAGGAATACACACGAATATCCCACAAACATGGAGAAAATAAGGGGTTATATCTCGGATATTTTGCTATTACAATTACATTAATAACTTATCAGCAACTATAAACAGACGTCAAAAACATTGCATTACATTGTCAACCTTTAATGAATCCATTCAGAAAAAAATATACCTAATCTCTAACTAATAGAGACAGTATGTACATAAAAAAAATAACAGATGGACACACGATAAAACCAATAGATATCGTGTCTGCTGGACAAGCACCGCACGCAATTACGAAGTGATAGACGAATGACAAATGAAAATCACACAACACAAAAATTGAAAACATCAGAATTTCTCTTACTAGAGGCACAGACACACACATACACACAAACACAATTACGAATATACATTATCATCTGATACCCGCATAGGCAAACAGAATTCTTAGAAACTTACATACATATAGAACGATTGACTGTTACAATGCAAATGGTACATCATTGATCAATTACTACTACAATACTACACAAAATTGAAAATTCTAGAATTTCTGTCTTTTTTTCTGTCTTTCTTCGTCACTGACGTAGCCTTAAGAAACGTGAAACATGTCAGATTGATCAACATTTCCTATTTTCAATCACCACTTAACAATTGATCAGTGAGAAATAAATTGTGATCGATCGGTGAGAAAAAAAAGTATATTTGTTAATAACAACAACAACAACAATTATATATATATATATATATATATATATATATATATATATATATATTCTAAGTGTAATTCGTGTATATATCTTCATTATTTCATCATATTTTCCTTTTTTTCGAGAAAGGTTTAATATAAACTCTGCCATGCTCCTGAGTTCTTTCGGTTATTATAAACAGTTTTCACTAAGTTTGTGTTGAAAGGATGTATATATTGCAGCTATATATATACATGTTGTCTCTGGAGTGATGTCAGTTTCATCTTTCACCAGGTATCGTGTCTTCACAGGTCAGTTTATTTTTTTTTTAATCATCACGCGTAAATTATATTTAGTTATAAAAATATGTCGGTATTTTTTTTTATTTTTTGCCTAAACTTGATGTACATATATAGATATCTAATTATTATTTAATGCATAAATTATTCAGTATTGGTATTCCTTTGTATTTTCAAATTATCAACCTGAACATCTCTCTATCTATCTATCTATCTATCTATCTAGCTATCTATCTATCTATCTATCTATCTATCTATCTGCACACACATCACACACACACACACACACACACACACACATATATATATATATATATATATATATATATATATATATATATATATATATATATATATATAGGATCATCAATTTAACAGCAGTTCTTTCCTATCATATCATATATATGCACACATACATCGGCTTCCTGTTAAAGGTCGAGCATTCTGGACATTTATTTTTTAAAATAAGAATCTTAAAAATGTGGAAAAAGTAAAGTTCGGCATTTCTCTAAAAGTCATTCCAAACACAAACAAACGGAATTATTTTGTAAAACCAATGTCAAAAAACAGAGTAATTAATAAGAATGATGAGATGCAAAGCATTTTTCTGTCTTCGAAGGAATAACTCAGCAAAAGGACCTGAAGTTTATAGCTTCAAAAGCAAAACAGCAGCACCATTTAACGAAATGTTGTTTGAATTCGGAATGAACTTATTCAATATAATTACCAACATCTTTCAAAAAAAAAAAAAAGCTACTTTCAAAAAAATTTGGCCCAAATCGTAAAAAGCACCAACGAAACAGAAAAATACTGGTGAAGTCTGACAAAACTGGAAATTTCTACAAATTGACAGCAGAGAACTACAACAACTTAATTAAAAACAAATTAACAAGGGATTATAAAAAGGCTAATAATAAAAACATAAATATGGTTTGAACTAATACAATCTTTCCTGTCAAACCGTGAATTGAAGGTCGTTCTCTCCAGTTCCTATCCCACGAACGCAGGTGTTCCTCAAGGCTCCATCCTAAGCCCCACTCTATTCTTTATCTACATAAATGACCTTCCTGACGACAAAAATTCCCAAGTTGCATCTACCCGGATGACACCACAATTTATTCCTGCCTCAAAAACAAATCTAGTGTCAGTGACAAAAATAACCTGGCCGTGCGTCTCAAAAAGGACCTCCAATCGGATGTGAACTGCGGCAGGAATTGGCTGGTGAACTTTAATGCTTCAAAAACAAAACTGCTCTCTATTAATCACCACAGAGATCCTTCCCTGCCCTCCATTAGAATGGCTGACGCTCAACTTCTCGAGAGCAACTCTCTGTGTCTGCTCGGTCTCACGTTGACGGCTGACCTGAGATGGAACATTGAGTCAACTGCTTCGTCCACCGCAAGGAAAGTTGGCTCCCTGTGCCGCGCCAGGAAATTTTTCTTCCCTGAATCGATCCTCCAGATCTACAAATCAACAATTCGCCCTTGCATAGAGTATTGCTGCCATATATGGTCTGGAGCCCCTTCTGTTTGCCTCAGGGTTCTTGATAGGCTCCAGAGGCGGATATGCAATATAATTGGCCCTGCTCTGGCATCTTATCTACAGTCACTTTCTCACAGACGCGCCGTCGCCTCTCTCTCTCTGTTTTACAAATACTTTCATGGTAATTGCTCCTAGGAGCTGCATTCGCTAGTTACCACACGTCATGAGTTCAAGCGCCCTACGAGGCTGGCATCCCGCTTTCACCCCTTTACTCTCGAAACTCCTAAATGTAGCCGTCTCTTCTACTCCAATAGCTTCATTTCTCGCACCTCTAACCTGTGAAACTCCGTTCCCTATTCCAGTTGCCCTGAGAGCTATAATCTCCATCTCTTCAAATGTAATGACAATCGACATCTCCAGTTGCCTTGATCTATCCACTATCCTTCTCCTCATTCTTTCTTCTATCACTTATATCTGATCTTGCTTCAAATTTTCTGTAATACCTTGCGTCCTGGTGGCTTCCTGCCTTGCTTGGGGTGAAACGCTTAAAAAAAAAAGATAATATAAACAGAACTAATAATAACATCACTGATAAAATGAAGATAAGTGATAGAGTAGGCAAACTTGCAGAAAAGGAATGCTACATCACTTATAAGGACCAGAAACAGGAATTTGAAGAGAATCCTACTAATAGAACAATAAACCCAACCCGACTTGACATCGGAAGAATAAACAAAAGAATCCAAGAAAGGATCCCTAATCAATTTAAGATTTACCTAGGATTAACACTCTGGATCAAAACCAAAATTGTCATCAAATGTTTTACCAGTATCAACATCAATCCAGATTGCACCCTAATACAGTTCGATATTAAGGACTTTTACGAGTCACTATCAAGAGATCTATTCACGACTGCCCTAGAGTTTGTTACTATATATTAAAACCTAACAGAAGAAGAAAAGAACCTAATTCCAAATGAAAAAAAAATCTGTCCTCATTCATAATGACGACCAAAGGATTAAAACATTGAGGACCGTCTTGACATCACAATGGGATCATAAGACTCTGCAAAGTCTTCTGAACTTGTCAGTCTATTTATACTATACAACCCGACCGGGCACCGTGAATTAGACATTAAGGACATCGGGCTATACAGAGATGACGGGTCATGGTAGTGAGGAATTCCACAAACATTAAAATAGATAAAATTAGAAAGATAATATATAGTGAATTCAGAAAACTAAATTTATAAACTACAGTTAACACAAAATAGAAAAGGGTAAACTTCCTCAACATAACTTTAGACCTAATGAATAACATATTACAGAAAAACTAACACTAATCTCCTGTGTGTACAACCCAGGGCAAATCATCATTCATCCTTAATTAAGCACATACTCCCATCAAGAGAGAAAAGAATCAGCATGAACTCCACAAATGAAGAAATATTCCAGAAACAGTAATTTTTACAACAAAGCTCTCAAAAGTAATGTCTACAAAAACGATAACATCAATTATATATATAAAAAAAAAACAATAGTACAAAGTAAAGAAAAACAGAAAAAGAAAAATCATTTGGTAATCGCCCCCACCGTTCAATCAAATGTTTAGCAATAAGCTAGGAGAAAATTCCTAGCTTTACTCAGAAAACATTTTCCTACTGACATCAAACTTAGCAAGGTCTTTAACTAACAAAAAAACAAAAAAGTCCTAAAAGTAAGTTATAGGTGCACTGAAAATCTAGAAAGAATTATAAAAAAAAACATAATAATAAAATCCTGAAAAAAAAAACTCGCATGCCAAAATCAAATAAATAAATACTCTAAGTCAAAATTAGACAAAAATAATGAAAAATTATGTGATTGTAGAAACCCTGAAAATTTTCATTGTCATATAAATGCCGCATAGAATCTGTGGTATCCCAATGCACAATCTCATCCATCGAGAATCTAAACATTGAAAATATATATATATAGGATCCACAAAGAATGAAATTAAAGTAAGGTAGAGAGAACACGAAAGCTCCTTCACTAATATTAGAAATAGAAATCAGACATCCCTATCTAAATATTTTGGGTATTTAAAAGAAAAAAATAAAACACCAAAAGAAAAATGGAAAATAATAAATAGAACAAGACCCATACCGTTTATGCCTATATGAAAGGCTACGCATTAAGTTTCTACAAAAATAAAATTTATTAAATCAAAGAAATAAGAACTGTTTTTTTTTGCAGACATCACCAAATATTCGCCTTAAATAATAAGCATTTTATAAAAGGACACACAAAAAAATTCAAATCTATTAACAAGTACAATTAAAACATTTGGTTTAAAAACACAACCAAACCATAAACTTAATGCTCCTTTAAAAAAATTAACAAAAACAACAAAAAATTAACAACAAAGACTACCAGAACTACACCATCAGTTAAAGCTTTAGCATACATTAACAATAATAATAATAATAATAATAATAATGATAATGATAATGATACTAACAGAACTACAACATCAATGAGTTTTAGCAGACACTCGGATATGATTGGTCACTGTAGCCAGACAAAACACTCCAAATAAATACGACTCCAAAAACTTAGCATATCACAAACAACGCTACTTCAATCAAAACAGTGACCTCTTGATAAAGAAAAAGAACAAACACCAGATCACACCCCCATTCAAAACTAGTAATTCCTAAGCAAAGCTTGAGAATGAAACTGCTACGCAGTGGTTAAGGTTTAATATTGGAATTAAACTTAAATACTGCTGACCCGTTTCGAAACCTAATAATTTGTGTGTTGCGATGGAATCATATCTTTTTAAAAATATATTATAATCTATGCTCTACTTGCGTATCGAGCACTGTTTATTAAAATATGAAAAAGGAAAAGACAAAATAACTTCGGATCATCAATCTAGCAGTTCTTTTTCCAATCAAAGCAATATATATATATATATATATTTCCAATCAAAAGCAATATATATATATATATATATATATATATATATATATATATATATATATATATAGCTAAAATGAATTACGAATCAAAAATTATAATAAATATTATTAATAATACTGGCCAATGTACTTGTAGGAATTTGACTAATGCCCATTACCAAACAAATGTTTAACAATATATCTTGTTTATCTTTGTACCGTTGCTGGAAAAATTCTATATTGGTTGTACTAAAAATTCTTTCGTGTCTAAGTAGTATCAACATACCTTGTCCTTCACCAATAGTACAGACAGAAATGATATATCACTTTCTAAATATTTTGGGAGATTAAAAGATGATAATATGTCTCCTAAGATGAAATGGAAAATTTAAAAACGGCAAAGACATGTAGATTTTTCTATGAAACATGTTTTCTTTGCTTACATGAAAAACTGGAAATTATCAGATTCCATAAAAATTTCTTAAATGAAAGGAATGAATTAACCGTAAATTATAAACATAGATTACATTTTAGCATACTATTTAGTTAAACTTTAGAAATTGTTTACGCTTTTTCTTATATTTTAGTTCTAATGCATTGTAACATATATGGCGTATCTTTCTTTTTGTAAGATTAATTTGGAATTAATATAATTTTGTATTAATATCCTGATAGTATTACTAAACACAACATGAAATTTTCGGAGGAATTAAGCAAAAAACTTGTTTAGATCAATTATTGTTTAGAATAATTCTGACAGCTTAAAATAGAATTGGTATATAATATTATATATATATATATATATATATATATGTGTGTGTGTGTGTGTGTTTATGTTCGTGTGTGTGTGTGTTTTTGTGTATATATATTTTACAAAAGCCAAATACATGTCAACTATGAAGAAGACGAATATTCCCTTAGAAATATCAAAGCAATACACAACCCCAGTCAGTTTGAACAAGAAAATTGAATTAATTATCTATGACAAAATATTTAAAACATCTAATCTTAACATAAAAATAACACCGCACCTGCAAAATAAACAACAAAGAACCAGCGTTATTTACGAGTTCAAATTCCCCTTAAGGAACTGGATTTCTGATCAAATCAAACCTACAAATAATTATATTGGTCATACTACTACAGCATTATGTAGACGAACTACCTTACTGATATGGCCATAGTCAACACACAGTTAACTATGAACAGGGCCAAAAATAAAAAGAAAAAAATTCGCTCTTTATAAATGCTAAATGAATAGCCGAAAGTCCTCCGATATGCAGAAACTTTGGACAGTTTTTACACATTTTTGTCGAGAAAAGGAAGTACGAAGACAATAAAATTGTATAAAAAGTTCAATCGAAGTACCTTGTCAGTCATCTTTAACAACGCCCCCTATAAATACACACACACACACACACATACATATATATATATATATATATATATATATATATACTAGCAAATTTCGCCAGCTAGCTATCGCTTGGCAAATTCAGATATCTTCACTACTTGAAATCTTTGGAAAAAAAAAAAATAAATAAATGGTCATTTCAATCATAAATGCGCTTCTTATAGTCAAGGAAAGTCATACAAATAGATGTCATCTTTTTGAAGGCCAAGTAAAATGCAAATTTGAAACACTATATTGAACTATATCAAACGAAATGTTTGATATGAACATTAAAACAAACCTCGAATAAAAGAACAGTAAGGAAGGACAGTTAATTATTAAAATATACCTTGTTAAAATCAATAAGCAAATTAACTAAACCTGAAGAGTGATATTGCCTAGAAGTTGTTAATATATGACTCAGATAGTGAGCCTTTAGTGTGTAAGCTGCTCTTTTGAGTGGTTTGTAAGACCCTATTTATCATCTTTCAGTTGTATCTCTGTTTTGGACAGAGTGCACTCAGGCGCAGTGGAAACTGATGAAAATTATACTGCTAGGTGCCCAGCCCTGGGGAACAGATTCCCGAGGCCGTCCCCTCTCATTGCACCAGAGAGAGGGACCGGTGCTCGCACTGAGGCCAGCTCAACTGACGGTTCCGTGGGCTGCAGAAAATTTTTGTTCCCTCCCGGGGGTACGCGCTCGAGATCCCCTCCTTAAAAACTGACCTTGTGTCATAACTCGTCTTAGTGTGGAGACAGAGAAAATACGTAGTGTGTAAGCTGCTTTCTCGCGTGGTTTGTAACACATCTATTTATCATCTCTCTGTGGCGACACTGTCTTTGCGCAGAGTGCACTCAGGGGCGATTCCGTCAAAGGAGAGAATGGCAACTGAGGAAGAATTATACAGAGAGATACCGGCCCTGAGGAACAGATACCCGAAGCAGCAACCTCTCATTGCAGTAGAGAGGGGGATCGGTGCTCACACCGAGGTCAGCACAACCGGCGGTTGCGAGGGCTAGGTCAATTTTTATTCTTAGCCCGGGTATATGGGCTCGGGCTCCTTACATTAAACCGACCTTGTGTCACAACGCGACCTTATGGGGGAGGAGTAAATACCAAATTACTATAAAATAGAATGTTCTTAATCTCAGAATTCTTCGCTTTTATTCATATAGATCACATTATATAGATTTTACTTAATTAGCTATTGTTTTTCTCTAACACTTCAAACGTTGAATGTACAACTAATTCTAATATCTATTTTCTCATCATTACCCTATATAAATTCTATCTTATATATTATCCCCTGTTTTATCATCTATTAAATAAAAATAATTGTTTGTACGCAAAATAAGGATCGACGTACATCAGATCCTCTTTAAATTAAGTGGCAGCTGAAAATTATCATTAAACTTTTAAAAGGTAAGCTCAAACATTAATTCAATACTTAAATGCAGCGATCAATTTTAAGTTCTGTAATTTAATTACCATCGCATCTACTCTTCCCTAGGTATTGTGATGATGGCCAAACCAAGAGTCCTCCATAGGAGTTAGCTTAAATGCCGCCTGTGCACTGTACATTTGGATACAGAAGGAAAATAAGAGTTACTCCACTTGAACCATGAAACAACGATCATGTCTAGTGTAATATATTGATATTCATTTTTAACCTCGGATAACCTGGCAACAAAGATTCTGAGTTCAACAAAAATCGTTTCCTGCACCTAACATTTCTCTAGGGTTATTGAATGAGCCATGACTTATTGAAATCGGACGTGTGGGCGAGGAGAGGTTGATTAGACACACACACATTCGCAGACACACAACTCTCTCAAGAGTCTTTCTTCATTACTAATGTTTGTTAATAGTGAATGCTAATCACATGCAAGTTTGTTTTTTGTTTTAATTGTGAAAGTAGGACGGCAGTCAAAATGAAAACCTTGTAAAGCGCCAAATAAAGCCTTAAATTTAAGTTCGGCTCTACTGCTGGGTTGGCTGTTTATAAAACTTAATGTTTTCTGATATAATTAAAGTGTTTTTGTAATGTACTTATAAGACTTTTTAACACTTACATAAATACACTAATATATTTTCTTGAATAAGCGATGCGCAAATGTGAGTGCGTCTAATACGCCGGTTTATCTTTTAAGCCGGAAATTAGAATAAATGAAGACTGCTGAACAGTAGGTGGGTATATATGATTAAAACTATGGGAAGTTTGATGAATCTAAGTGGTGGGGTGAAAATAAGAATTTGCGTGTAGGCAATATGTTATCTGGTAAAAAAAAAACAAATCTTCTTAAGATGGAACAGGAATTCCTAGAAAATTAAGACATTTATTTTTGTTACCACTATTTTTTCAGGAATATAAATTGGGTTAGAGGCAGGTATTTAAGAAGATTCTAGACCTTATATGAAAAGTGGGGGTCGGGTATGTTTCGGGCTGAATGATTTCACGAAGGCACTATTTTCTAGAAAATCCTCTTAGAAGAACTTAAAATATTCTCGTTTTCTTCGTTTCTAAGTATTGGCATTTTAAGAATATTCTATGCAGTACATAATCCCTAATGTTGATCGAATTCCACGCTGAAGACGTGGAGATTTGAAGGAATTGATGAACATTATCAAGATTGATGCACAGTAAGATTCATTAAAGCAAAAGTTGAAAAAGAAAGCATTATTTATTGATGGATACGAAGGAAAATCACTAATCCGTTCGTCCAATGGCGGAAAGATACTTTTTCTCTGTTTCTCGTACGAAATGCATGCCTCCTTGTCACGTTGCTCAGAAAGGGCACGCGTGTAATGAGAGTAAGCAGACCATGTGATGAAATTACCTACACTCATATATTCTAATGACTAGCAATTAGCAAGCTACCTGAAGTCATTAATTAACATTGACACTGCAGCAAGAAGAAACGGTTGAAAAATGGAGAAAGTGCAAAACAATGAAACAAAAATTAAAACAAAAAATCATTTTGCTGAAGGAAGATTTAATTTTTCTGAATGTGTGTCTCTTTGTGTGCATTTACGTTGTTTTGCCTTTTGTGTCTGCTTGGGTGTGCGTATCATCTTCTTCTCTTTTATAAATGTGCGTCCGTGCGATTGGGTTGGCTTGCAAACGCTCGAGTGTTCTACGCAAGATCAGGCGCAAGGAGAATTCAGCAATGGAATGGTTTCCATGATTATTAATCGAAAGACTGAAAGCTCCCCATCATATTAAGTGAATGAGAAAAGAGATTATACAGAAATTAATTCTGTTTTCTCTCTCGACTCTATTTTATCATAATTGAGGATTCTAGCCCTGATCAATAAATCAACATAAGAATTGTAAAATTGAGTAATATTTTTCACACTTGATGATTTGAACATAATTAGTTACTTTCTGAAACTATATATTTACTCTTAAGAATATTTAATTCGTGTAATCTTTTTCATTCAATATATATATATATATATATATATATATAGTCATTCACAAGCAGACTGTCCCGCTGTATCACAGCTCATCAGTGTGTCTAGACGTCCGGTTGCCTCTAGCTAGGATCGAAACCCGGCTGGATTGGTGTCTGTCGGAGATTCCACCCCTAAGCCGCTGGCGCAAGACGGAAGAAGGTAGATATTTAAGCGTATTTATTTTTAGATAAAAACACAGTGATCGAGAGGACTCGATTCGCTTTACGGAAGAGTCTTGCATTATTAGCCGTAATAGGCAATGTTTACAAACTCACATACCCTCCCCAGAGAGCTCAAACGAAATTTATTTTTTCAGGAGCATATATATTTTCATTCACAGACAGACTGTTTCGCTGTATCACAGCTCAATTATGTTGCTACGTCCGGTTATATATATATATATATATAAATATATATATATATATATATATATATATATATATATATATATATATATATATATATATCTTCTCTTCCAAATTCGACGTATGAGGTTCAAGCAGATCGGTTCCTAGAAACCGATACAACATTAGATTTGATTATAGTGGTGAAGGTTCCGTGCAGGACCAGCCACACATTTTGAAGGGCCGAATACAGAGACCTGGTCCCCAAACGACCCTTCGCAGGTTTTGAATTCAGAATTGCCCTTCTCCTAGACAAGTTGCCATCCAAAGCTATAGAACCCAGTCTGTCTTGCTATTTACTTTAACTGGAGGGAGAAGAAGTGGATTCACAAGGGTATTAGCACGTAAGTGTATGTAATAGTTTCGACTGGAATTCGAACTCGGCTCTCCTATTCCTCAATCCAAACTGCTATCCATTACTTCACCTCTCTCTCTGTCTGTCTCTCTGTCTCTCTCTCTCTCTCTATATATATATATATATATGCATATATTATAATTCATTTCAGCACACACAAAAATACTAGAATCCATACGAAACAAACTAGCAGTAAGTACAAGCATAATAACCTCATGCGCATGTAAAAACGATAAAAAATAATAATAGAATCCCTAATAATAAAAAAGTAAAAGCCAATTAACTAGGAACACGGCCATAAAATACTGACTGTGTTTGGAAAATAGTACATAATCTAACTCTAGATACATAAACAAAACCAATACATTCAGTCCAAAAGTAAATATAAAATCCTTGATAAAGGCAAAAAGTATAAACGAAAGTTCTCGGAAATGCAGAACATTTGGACAATTTTTACACACTTTGTATCCAGAAAAGAAAACACTTGTACGAACAAGAAAACATGTAAAGCTTAATCGCAGTAACTTTTGAGTCTTCTTTAACAAAACTTGTATAAAAATGGGATTTCTGTCTGAATACTATATATATATATGTATATATATATATATATATATGTGTGTGTGTGTGTGTGTAAAAATATACTTTTAAGATATGCTATATTTATGGGTAAATGTGATCAATATGAGAAATAGAATGTATGTATAGATATATAAAATTATAAAAGTGGACACAGACGTTAACACTTAGGGGCGAAATGTTGTTTTACAGAAGTATGCTGAGAATAACAACGGTTGAACTAAATCGACATTTCAGATGAACTGGAAAAATGGGTACGCATGCATTTAATCAGAAAGCGACAGTCGGATTTTGTGTAGACCATTAAAAGGAGAGAGGATTTGGAAAATATGATATTGACGGTATATATCTATTGTGAGACCGGAAACTACCTTCACAATAAACTGTGGATATTTTCAATAATTCCGATCTTTCAACCATTAACTGGCGTTCTTGGCGAAAATTGAACAAGCCGACCTTATTAAAAACGGATAAAACAGAAAACGGTTCATAGAGCAGACAGACCATAAACCACTAATTACAATTTTTGGTTCTAAAAAGGTCTTCCAGTCTATACTGCAAATAGACTACTTCGTTGGGGAACAATTCTCTTAAACTATAATTTCAAGATAGAGTTCCTAACATCTAAAAATATTTGCCATGCAGACAGTTTATCGCGACCCATTCCCCAAAACACAGAAGTCTTTGAAGACTCCATCATTGCTACTCTAAGGACAAATTGTGAAATCAAAAACATGATCGCGAGTACCATAAGAGAGCTCCTAGTTACTTTGGCCAACATAAAAAGGGAGTCTCGAGAGGATGAATTCATTCAATCAATAAAAAGCAAAATTCGAAACAAAGACCCCAATGTGCCTGAAGTTTTCTCCCTTTGCGATGATGTCCCACTATATAATGACCGCGTAGTGATTCCAAACAGCCTACAAAGAAAAATCCTTAGGGATTTTCAGATGGGACATCCGGGGAAGAACCGTACGAAAAGCCTCATGCGCTGCTACGTTTATTGGCCAAACATGGACAAGAACATAGCAGACATGATAGAATCATGCAAAGGATGCGCGCTTGCAGCAAAAGCTCCAAACACGACGTGCAAACCACGGCCCCAAACAGATCATCTTTGGTAAAGAATTCATGTGGATTTTGCAGGGCCTATGGACAACATGTACTATCTCATTGTTGTGGATAGCCACTCAAAATGGCCTGAGATCCTACAAGCCAAAAGAACAACCACAAACTGCACGATCGGATTTCTACACGAGCTATTCGCGCGTTTTGGCGTAGTAGATTGTGTAGTTACAGACAATGGTACTCAATTCACATCAAGTGAATTTAGAGACTTCTGAAAGTCATATCAGGTGGACCACGTTACAACGCCTCACTACCACCCTAGGTCAAATGGCCAAGCCGAATGTTTCATGGACACTTTAAAAAGAGCTTTAAGAAATGCACTAGGCACACCCACAGATAGAGCATTGCAACAATTTCTGCAGGTGTATCGGATAACCCCTAATCTGAACACGCCTATGGGAAGCTAGCCTGCAGAAAGAATGTTCGCAAGGAAAATAAAGTCTGTCTTCGACAAACTTATTCCACGTCAAGCAAAGTTAAAAAAAAACGTATCGCCTCATAGGAAATATTTCAATCATGGCGATAGGGTCCTTTTCAAGGCGTACAAGAACAATATGCCATTCTGGGAAGTGGGCACCATAAAGCAGAGAATTGGCGAACTGGTATATATGGTCCAAGGACCAAAAACATTCACAAACGCCATTGGAACCAGCTCAGAAAATGCCGTTTGAAGGAATTGGAGGAATCTCTATAAAATAACTGTGAAGAGCCGATCGACGTAATTTTCGATCACTTCGATCTCGACATGCCCCAAGTCTCTCCTTAAGTGCGACGCTTAGGAAGGAAAAGGAAATTTACTCAACCGCTCGACGTAAATCCCAAGAGGAAAAAGTATTAAGTTTTATTTTTTTCTCTCCTTTTCAAAAAGAAAACTCTTTGGAAGGGGGTGGGGTATTGTGAGACCGGAAACTACCTAGGCAATAAACTATTCCAGGCATATATTAAGTAGGCGACATAGCACTCTAGAAAGTGACAGAGAGTGACAGTGAGAGTCTAAAACGACTACCAGTGTTGGACACTAACTTATAGTAAGCTCTACTTGCACTATCTCTGTAACCTGTTGTTAATATATCTTTCTTACATCTAATCCGTGTTCCGTGTTTTACTTCTGTGGTCCCAACTTTGGCCCCACATCAATATCGAAGACAAGAGAAGATATGGAGCACAATGAATAACTTGTTTGTAAAAATGGATAGCAGAACAGTGATTAGGTGACGTAGCAAAAAATAAAAAATACAAAATAAATTTACTAAAATGAAGTTGTGAAGAGGCATGATCACCAATGTCCTGAGAGAACAGAACACATTTCCTATTCTTTATTTTCCGGTCGGCAACTTTTGGTAACCCTATGCGTCTTCAGATATTTTTTTTTTCTTTTGTATGTTACTACACTAGCTAGATAGTTGATGTCTTGTCAGTCAATTATGTTTCATGCGAGATTCATACTTAGGGGATCATGTATCTTTCGATATATTACTGACGAGGCAGATTTTTTTCCCGCGGTAGGTTGCCATTTCTTTCTACAGTAGACCAGTTGCCATTAAAAGCTATAGAACACGGTCTGTCCTGCTATTTACCCATAGCTGTCGGGAGAAGAATAGGATTCATACCTTTTCCAAGAGTATTAGCACTTAAGTGAATGCAGTAGATTCGACAGAGCTGTCTGATTATAACGTCTCCGTTATGTTGTCAAAATGTTGGCCTGCCTCTTTTACTGACGACTAGTCTATTTTCTTAGATTTAATAATTAGTCGTTTCTTTCCGTTAATCCACTAATAATTCATCCAATTTCTTTTTTGAGTGCGCCATCAGCAGTGTCAGCCATATCTTATGTTCGGATATTTAGATTCATGTTAATAAAGGCCGGGTAGGTAAGTGAGAATAGCGTCGATAGTAAAAAAGGTCTTCATCCAAAATAGGATTATTTTTATGCACGATAATCGTCATACTGTAGTATCCTCAGCTCAGAATAATCAGACTTAAGGTCATTAACTTAAGAGCATTAATCATGAATTTTAATCTTGCAGATTTTTCACGGGAAACCTACATTAAAAAATATGAAGTATAAACAAGTGTTGGTAATCTGGAAATCGACAGGTCGAAAACTATATATAAGATTATGCGATTTCCGTTAGTCTGTCCGTTCATTACACCCTCTGAAATAGCCATACACTGAAAATCGAAATCAAAATTTAGGGCGAAATGCAAACAGTTAAGGGAATACAGAGTCCAATTAGTTTAATATGGGTGCGTAAAAAAACACGCAAAGTAGGATTTTTGTTAAATTATTTTTTTCAAATAAATCAGCTTCATCAGATTTCATCGATTGGTATGCGAAATTGAACATAACCTAGAGTTTGTAAATCTCCACAAGAAATGACAATATTTTATGAAAAATGGTAAGGCTGGAAGAATTGATTAAAACTTGATATACACTTATGTCGTAAAGACAGTCTTTCTTCATGGCACGGTACTTATTGTCTATCATATTCTACGTAGGAAAGTGTTTGCATATGGGTTGCAGAAAAGCTGCTAATTCAGAAACGAAAATGAAACCTCGATAGGCGATGAAACTGTTAAAATTAGTGAAAATTCTGTCTCACTAAGATCAGTTGTTCCAGATACATGAATGATATGATGTAAAAGAAAGGACTAAATGAAGAGTGAAGGAAGAAGATTTGCTACAAAAAAAAATAGATTACATACTATAGCAAGTCAAAGTTCGACTATGATTTTCGTTACAGTAATGCACACGTTTGAAACATTGACACTAGGAAAAGAGCACATACACAAAAGATTATCCGTTTTTACAAACAGTTTAATCAGACCCATGGTTGGGAAGGATATCAGATAAGAAGTAGAAACGCTATCGTCAGGGGAAAAAAAAAAGAAAACTTAACTAAATGTGAAGACTGCTATAATTGTCATGATTAGATGAGGTCGTTTATAAAAGTTTAGTTATCTCATCAGAAGGCGAAAACGAAGCTTTGTTTATCGATCCTACAATCAAAACTTACCTGGAAAAGTTCCACATTGTATATCAACTAAGAGAGGGAAAGACCAAATCAGATAGTTTACTGTAATACCGCTACTGGCACTTGAAAACAAAGCCTTGGACAGGAAGAAATGGCAAAGTTGAATAGACGATAATTACGTAAGAACTTAAAAGCTAACACGAAGATTATGTATGATTTAAATTAATGTTTTTGGTCGATAATTGTTTAAATATTACAGATTCTTAATTGTTTAAACATTGCTGTTTCCAAATCCGGTAAATGCTAATAGTTAAATACGAAGAATATTAGAGCTGGATATTCGAATACTCTTTTTGGAATTGTTATCCTGCAAATTACTTTAGAAATATAATAAATCTAAATAAGTATTGCTGCCATATATGGACTGCTGCCCCTTCTGTTTGCCTCGGGGTTCTTGATAGCCTCCAGAGGCGGATATGCAATGTAGTTGGCCCTGCTCTGGCGTCTCGTCTACAGTCACTTTCTCACAGACGCGCCGTCGCCCCCCTCTGTTTGTTCTACAAATACTTTCATGACAATTGCTCCGAGGAGCTGCATTCGCTGGTTCCCAGACGTCATGAGTTCAAGCGCCCTACGAGGCTGGCATCCCGCTCTCACCCCTTCACTGTCGATACTCCTAAATGTAGCCGTCTCTTCTACTCCAATAGCTTCATGTCTCGCACCTCTAGCCTGGGGAACTCCCTTCCCTATTCCTGTTTCCCTGTGACCTATAATCTCCAGCTATTCAAGTCTAATTGCAATCGACGTCTCCAGTTGCCTTGATCTATCCACTACCCTCATCCTTTCTTCTATCACTCCTATCTGATCTTGCTCTAAATTTTCTGTAACCCCTTGCGTCCTAATGGCTTCCCTCCTTGCTTGGTGTGACATGCTTAAAAAAAACAAAAACAAAGAAAAAGCCTAACAAGCATAAGTTAAAAGTCAGATTAAACCAATTTTCTCATAGTTTAGAACTCTTACAATTGACCGAGTGTCCGATTGGTAAAATTTGATAACAAGCTGTCTTGCACGAACGGCAAAGACGTTACAGTAAAACATCGTCTATGCTACTTTTGGAAAATATAAAGCTATGCTGAAATCAATCGACAGTAAGCATATATGCTGGGTGCAGCACATATACCTGGCAAAATAATTGCAAGATAATGGTACGACATGAAATAGATGAAGAAAACATTACTGTTTTACCATTAAAAGTAATATCTGAAGTATATTATTTCAGGTTTTGTATAGAGTTTAGTTTGCATAGCACGGATTCAAATGATGTCAGAACACTTTATCACATTCGAAAACCATGTGCTGTGCATCTTCTCTAATTCCAAAATAATAGAATAAGTGAAAAGGAGAATGTATCGAAATATAAACACTCTACACCGATTAATCAATATCATGCGTAGCAATTTCTTGAAAATATTTGTACTCATGAAAAGAGCTGGTGCTGAGCTCGTTAAGTTATTTCGTTAGAGTAGGGTGTCAGGAAAGAGTATCAGAACGAAACTAAGAAAAAGGCGGGTAATAACTTAATTATGTGGTCACCAATTACGTTGTGGCAGTCATTACATCGTAATGCATGGCGAAAGGGAGTCATTTTAGTTTTCCATCTACTGCAGGCGGAAACAGCGATCTAACTATATAACCATATGCATGTTTCATTAAAAACGACACACAAAGTACTACGGTTAAGATTTTATTTAATTTTTCTTGTGTTCGAACAAGAGTTTTCTTTTCTTGACAAAGTGTGTGTAAAAACTGTCCAAATGTTTTATATTTCCGAGCGCTTTCGGCTATACATTTAGCCATTATCAAGGATGATTCGATTTTTCATGGTATTTGAGTGTGTGCGTTACGTGTATGTCTTAGTGTGTGGTAGGGATGTTTTTAATTTCTGAATACGGTTAGCACATTGTGGCTTTGTTCGTAGTTAATATTGTTAAGAGTTGGCTTTTTTTTATTCTTTTTTTTTTCTTTTTTATTATAAAAGCTTCCATTATTTTTAATCTTTTTTTTGCAGGTGGATGCAGTTAATATATTTGTGTTTTCTACGGTTAAATCTGTGTGTGTGTTTAAATGGGTTCTAATGTATCAGATAGGTGTAACGGAAGACAATATATATATATATATATATATATATATATATATATATATGTGTGTGTGTGTGTGTGTGTGTGTGTGTGTGCTAAGACAGATAGATAGATAGATAGATAGATAGATAGATAGATAGATAGATAGATCATTGATATTCTCTGCATTTGTAGGCTTTCCCATTGAATCATTAAACATACTGTAGCCACACATTGTTGACTGGTGTTCGCACACACACACACAAAATGGGAAAGAGAATCAGTTTTACATAAAATGATTACATACGATGGAAATGGATACTTTTTCGCAACTGTAAGAATGTAGGCCACTTGTTAGATGCAAGGGAATAACCGGAACAGTACCCAAAATCTCCACCTCTCCCTAAAAATTTAATGGTTACTCTATGGTGTGATTTCAGATGGGTTATTCATTATGCATTCTTGCTTTAAAAGAAAACAATACCATCAACCACGAATTGTGGAGAAATTTAGCATATTCACGAAAAACTGAAAGGAAACATCCAAGACTTGTGTTCAGGGATGACCCAATTTTACAATTGTACAAGCGCACGCTTCTTAATCAACTGTTCAAAATATGCATAACCTGATTTATGAAATTTCGTCTAATCGTTTATATTCATATGAGAGATCTCCTCTTGATTATCTCTTATTTAAGCAATTTTACATTTGCATATGCAATAAAACATTCTCCAATAAAGAAGAGATAATCGAAACATTTGAACTGTTTATCATATAAAAGGATAAAAACTTTTTAAAGATAGCATCAAGATCTAGCGGTATGTTCCAGAACAGTGATTCATCAACATGGTGCCTATTTCAACTATTAAATTAGTTATTTAACATTTCAGGAGCGTTTTGTTCATTTCATCTAAAGTGCGTTATTTCATGTGTGACAACCGAATACATACATACATATATATATATAAATATATATATATATATATATATATATATATATATATATATGTGTGTGTGTGTGTGTGTGTGTGTGTGTGTGTGTCATTAATATTCACTGCATTAAAAAACCTTCCCTGTAACACAAGAAATAAAATGAAGTTTATTACCTTTCCATTGAATTTCGGTGTAAATAATGCCTAGGTAGAATATCAGAAAACATATTATGCTGGGAAAGTCGATAAATATCACTGTTCGATCGAACAAGCAGATGAAAATTCGATATAAAATTAGCCGGGTTCATAATGAGGTTCTTCAGGAGTTATAATTATTTTTAAACAATGCACAAGAATGCCAAAATGTTTTTTTTTTTTAAATTAGAGAGCTAATTAAAGCCAAAAATATGACAGGCAAATCACTGCCTTTATCAATAAATTTTCCTGAATCTTTATTAAACATTATTTTTCCTCGACTGGCAGTTCAATTTGGCAGATATTTATTGCTGAATAGAAGATTAATAGAACAATATTCTCAGCCGGAGAAAACTTTAGAGAAGGCGCTTATTCGCTACTCTGTTGCAGGTGACTGAAAATAGCCTTTAACCCAAGCACAGAAACTGTCTCTCAAATGTATTCTGAAAGACGATAGTATTAAAAAAAAAAAGAAGCCTATCATTTAAAAGCCGTTCTCTTCTTTCCTGAAGTGCTGATACATGACAACAAAAAGTGGCGGGCACTTCGACCAATGAACGATTGGTCGGTATGGATATCGTAAGAGGTTGACAGCAGGACGTCCATCTTTCTTCATTAGTGACGAGGAAATTAAGCCGTGGGATTGAATGCGAATCTTCCGCACGACCTCGTCCTACCAAGGAACGCCGACAAGAAGATCTGCTTATCACGATCAGCCTAAGAAGGACGGGGTATAAGGACGGTTACCGGCGTCGTCGAGAGGGTATAAGCGTCATCCTTTAGCAACACATGCTATGAATCATTGCAGCTGCAAGCGAGAAATATGTCTACCTAGCTATCTCGACGAAGCCAATTACACTGATCGATTCTCAAGGTATCAATCATTAAAAGCTACCACTCCTGCTGCATGTATGGCTCTTACCAACCATTGTTTATATTAAATGCAACAATTACTAGCAAGGAGGTGTCACCAGAAATTACAAACCTTTAATTCGCCTATTTCTCCTTTTTGTGAGTGTTTATAATTCGTCAATGTTAATCAATTTTCGCTTTTATTCTTTGCATTCCGTTTTAGTATTTAATTTTCTTTTATATTAATAGATTTTGCACCTGAATGAAACCATACTTTTCGTTGAAATTTTTATTCACATCTCTTCAGAGGTAAGCATAATTTACCACACTTACACCTTTCTACTCTGATGAATAGCTAAGCCTATATGCGGAGGCTTGCTCGCTCAGTCCACAGTTTTAATCTTTTGAATTTGTTTACTGAGCACTTTTTTTAAATATCTGTTAGCTGGTCTTAAATTATTCTGACCAACAAAACTGATATATATATGAAATTTCTCCGATGACCAGAGAAGACAATATTTGTGAATCAATAAATTTATGATTCATAAATATTGTCTTCTCTACTGGCTAAATCGGAGAAAATTTCATATTTTGGAAAACAAAAACTACACAGATAAATACATACATACATATATATATATATATATATATATATATATAGTAATTCACAGACAGTTTCGCTGCATAACGGCCTTCCAGTGTTGCTAGACACCCAATTGTTTCTGGAGCCGGGATCGAAACACGACTTATTTGACATCAGTCCGATATCGTCCCACTATGCCTTCGGGAAATTTTAAATTTTATGTGTATATATATATGTCTGTATATATATATGTATATATATATATATATATATATATATATATATATATATATATATATATATATATATATATATATATATATATATATATATATATATATATATATGTGTGTGTGTGTGTGTGTTATACGGTATGATTTATTCCATTGGGTGTTTCATTATTATTAGGCATTCTGGGAATTTATTATTTAGATAACTTATTCTGAATTTAAATTGTCATTAAATTC
>CAHIKZ030001258.1:177500-232500 GCA_903632075.3 Acanthosepion pharaonis
ATGTATGGAAAATGGTTGGACGTGTAACGTGATGCCTTGTGAGATTGGGTGTCGTGGGTTTCTGGGACATTTGGTCATTTACTTCATTTCAAAATTAGGCACCACTGGACGTTGATTGAAAAGCGTTTCGCATCGCATTAAAAAAAAAAACTGTTCAACACGCGTCAAGTTGGATTTGGTCGAGATCAAAGCAAGTAAATAAAATGCGCGCAACATCAGGACCTAACATGCGCAAGTGAAATATTTGCGTGGTCGTCTATAACGATTTTTACGAGCGCGTCAATAACAGCAAACGCGTTCAGGAAAATTTAATTAAATTTCATTACGGATAGAATTTACTTAAAGTAAAGTAGCTTATCTTCATACCCTGTCTGGTGGCAAATGCTGCTGGTCGACCCAGGGGTGGTGGTCCCGTCATAGCCACTGAAACTGATATCACCCCTGGTCGGCTGCTGATGAAGACAGGGTATCGCACGTGCTTACACACGTTGTATCTTAAAAAAAATTACATATATAATATATATATATTAAACGGACAAAGTCGCACAAATTATTTTAAGACATTTTTATATTCATACATTCTTTTTATATATACAAATACTTAAGGAAATGCTCGGTTTATAATAAACAGTATTAATAACATTTACCGGCCTGAATATACGAGAAATTTTCATAAAAAAATTCGTCTTCCGACAAGAATCGGACTTGTATCGTATACGGAACTGTTCTATAGCTGACGTGACTTAACCGATTAGTCCACAGAGGATCATAATAATGAAGCGCAGTGTGTGTATATATATATATATATATATATATATATATATATATATATATATATATATATATATATATATATATTCTCTGGATCTATATCCTCCTGGAAATTCCACAAGTAAATGGTTAAGGAAATAACAAAACAAGTGTTACAGATATATCATATATTAAACAGTAATTACAACAGAAGAGTATTAAACGACTACTCAGTGTGTGTCGGTTGACGAAGAGTTCAATCTATTCGATTGTTAATATTTAACAGAACACAGACGGGGGATGTATGTGGCACAAAGCCAAGTTTACCGTGGGTTCTCCGAGCACGTAGTCTCTGTCAAAAATATTCCCTTAGAACCCGTATAAGCGGATTCAGGGACTGTCTACCTCCCCGGATGAGGCGCTGCCGGGTTCCTCCCTGCTCAAGACAGAGACTTCAACAGTAATGAACATCTATTCGACTGTTGCCCCAAAAGCCTTCTCTCCTACTAATCTTCTAGTAGGAGGAAGAGTACAACATAGACGCTTTAGAGGGAAGAGGACACCACAACAGTATCATTATTATATATATATATATATATATATATATATATATATATATATATATATATATGAGAATGATGCCATCACAAGTTTTCTTACTAAGTATTAGCCTAGACAAGCCTGAGAGCTATACTAGGTAGACGATATTTTAATGATATTTTCGTATTATCTTAAGACAAGTAAGAGGTGGATTTTATCAGTGTATGAAGAAAGATAACGGTCAACCCTATACTTGAAGAGGTAAAGATTGTTGGGGTCGAGAAAATACAAAATTGGGAGTATGTTCCACAAAGTCGTAGTTCTTTGAAAGAATCCGTCTGGATGTTACTTCCTCCTTACTATTGGAAGACGAAGGGTATTAAGAAGATTCGTCCCAGTGTGCGTGGTATGGCGGATATAAGTTGCGAAGATCAGAGCTGATGTAACTAAGAATTTAGTTCATCAGAACATTCGGCTTCAAAATAGAGACAGACAAGCGAGGAGGCTGCGAAGTTTCGCCAGTGAAAAAGATGTTCTTTGGTTGAAAATAGTTCTTCACCCACAAGGCTTCGTAGGATATTTTGAACTCTACCAAAGTAGGAAAGTGAGAACGAGGCAGCTACGCCTCAATGATGGCAGCAATTTTCTTCTGACCTCGTTCCTGTAAATATAGAGCAAACAGATTTTTTTTATGGATTTCTTTTTTTAACAACATATCAATTCTTTATGGGTCATTTAATGTTGAAATCTAATTTTCTTGGAAGTAATAAAATATATGTTATTCTGCATTCACAATTGAATACATGGTAGATAATGTTCAGATTTGTGCATATAAATGTTTGTGTGAACATAAGTAATAGAGACCATGATATATGTTTTATGATGGAGTTTTCTTGTAGTTGTATTTTGAAATAAAGTTTAATTTAAGAGATTGTCAGATAGTATATGACTAAATATTAGGAAAGTGGTATTTTTTATTGGCTGTTATGTTAGTTGGTTGATTTTGCTTTAACAGCATATCAACCTGTATGATTTATTTAATATCGAAATATAAATAATTTGGAAATAATTTTAAGACTACAAGTAAATATATATATATATATATATATATATATATATATATATATATATATATATATATATATATATATATATATATCAATTGTATGCCTTCAAAAACAAATAAAATAATAAAATGCATTCCTGGCCATGTTGCTTTAAAAGGTTTTGCTACTAATTTTATTATATCTAAGTAGTATTGGTAATTCTTTGTACATAAATATCAATTGATGGCATTCTTACTATAAAAATGTATTTCTATAGATTCGCCGTGTTCCTGTTTGGGGTTTCACTATTTTGTCCATAGCTTGGATCCTACTAGCTGCTACCACCCCGGGTCAGGCTCGACCTGGGAACAAAAAAAATTAAGAAGTAGTTCCACGCTACTCAGAATAGCCAATCTCTCGATGAGATGCCTTGCTGATGGATGTAGTTTGTCGTATCTTCATACCCAGGACTGGGCTAATGAGGCCGAGTCAGAGACATACTTGTTCCATACAATGAACCGACCAATTTTTCCAGGGTCTTAAGCGATGGATTGTATATAAAAGCCTGGCTAGACTTGAAGATATAAAACAAATGCAGACAATACCACGTACTGACATGCCAAGGGTTTTCTGTGTTAGTCGGTAAAATTTAAATTTCCTAATGTTATTTTCTGTAGAAATGGGCTGAACAGTGAACCTATTAAAGAAAGGCGGAAGTCCAAAAATAGAATAAAAGGATTTCGATTGAAATCAATAAGGAAACGAGTCGTGAAACCGAGGTTAGGAAATGGCGGCCGAATGAAGTGTAATCATCAAAACAGGTCGGATGCAAAGGAGGAGATTAAGAGAAGAGATCAAATGGAACCCTTTGACTGAATTTGAAGAGATAAAACACACAGGATGTCACATGGCGTCAAACTGAGAAGAACCGGATATCAGGTGCGCCGATTTGAGGATACATATTGGAAAGTCATTTCCACTATCAAGCCGAATCCGAAAACATTGCATGCACACATTTGAGTGCGCACACACAAACGCATACACGGAAACGATGCATTCACACACGAATATAAACATTACCATACTGTGTCAAATTTGTTTTTCTATTAATGACATTATAATGAATTTATTATTAGCATACTGATATTTGGAAAATATTAAATTCATAATATAGTATGCATACACAAAAATCGCGATAACTAAGATTTAAATTATTTTTTTTTAAATGAAAAAAGACTTCATTTTAGCCTTAATGTAAAGCTAAAGGATTAAATTTACTATTTCCAGTAAGTAAAATACGCAGGTGTATTTAAAACCGAAATTATATTGAGGTACATAGCTTAGCTTAAATAATATAATGCAGGTTTTGTTGAAATAAGTAAATAAAAGCTTAATCGCAGTAACTTGTCAGTCGTCTTTAATGGAACTTATATGAAAGAGGATCACTGCCAAAATACATAATTATATATATGATAATGAAATGGACAAAGTCCGACAATTATTTTCAGACATTTGTATGTTTATACATTCTTTTTATAGATACAGATATTTAAGTAAATGCTCTGTTTATAATAAGCAATATTAAACTACATTTACCGGCCTGAATTTCCAAGAAATTTTCACAGAAAATATTCGTCCTCCGACAGGATTCGAAACTGTATCCTATACGGAACCGTCATTTAGCTTGACGTGCCTTTACCGACTTGACCACAGAGGAGCGTTCGGTTAGCAAGGTCGAATTTACTGTATTTAAACTCCAATCTGCTATGTCGAATTTACTGTATTTAAACTCCAATCTTCTCGCGTAGATTCATATCGGCTCAAGGGGTATCAAAAGTAAACAAAGACGTCACACATTATGAAATGAACAAGGTCCGACAATTATTTTAAGACATTTTATGTTTATACATTCCTTTTATAGATACAAATATTTAAGTAAATGCTCAGTTTATAATAAACAGTATTAAACAACATTTACGGCCTGAATGTCTGAGAAAAATTATTATATATATATATATATATATATATATATATATATATATATATATATATATATATATATATATATATATATATATATATATATATATTATGTATTTTATATATTTATATATATATATATATATATATACATTTATATACATACACACTACACACACACACACACACACACACATATATATATATATATATATATATATATATATATATATATATATATATATATATAATGAGATGGGATATAATAGAAAACGCCTATTTTTCCCTGAATCGGCGTCAACATAAGAATTTAAAAAATCTACATTAGCGGGACAAAACGTTAAAAAGTAAATTTGGCTACCTCTACTAAAATGGTGAACCCTAAGAATTGAATTATTTTTTTTAAAAAAATCAAAAATCTTTCTTGAAGCTTTTATTCTAGCTTTAATTAATGGAAAGATAAAGGAATAAATTTACTTTTTCCAGGAATCAAAATACTCTGGCGTATTTCAAGCAGAAATTATATCGATTGGAATCGATTTTAATTTTTTTTAGTAACATCGTCAAAGTCTTCTATTTTTTAGACAATTGTAAAGACGAGATAGTTCTCGGTTTCATAAATCTTGCAGAAATAAAATATACTTTTCTGAACCTTTATTTGAGGAATATTAGCTGCTTTAAATATATTTAATCTGATTTGAAGCAAATATTATTTACTTTATTTTAACCAAACAGTAGCTGTTTTTTTAACCGACATTACTCGTGTTCATGTGCTTGACGAAGTGGTGACAGATCTAAAGTCATTCCATTTTATATAATTTAATTACTCATTATTCTTTAAAAATTTGGTAAAATATTCTCCATCATATATTGTTTTAGTTATTATTATAAATTTTGCCTATGAATTTATTTTTATTGAAAAAAATAATTTCTTTCATTCACTTGTGAATAAGATTTCATTACAATCCGGCAATTATGTGATTTTTGCAAGAATTTCCAAATCAGTGTGTTTTTTACCGCAAAAAATACGATAAATTCCCGATACTAATCTTTGGTCCGACGCTGACGAAAACAAATTTCGAACTTTCTAGAAAGGATTTTTTAAAAATTAAAAAAATATTAAACATAGTTTGTTCTTTTCTGTAATAATGACATAAACATTTTACGATAAAACTTTCTTTTCATCAAGTTTGGGGTCCTTATCATGATGCTATACAAGGTTTTAGCAAAAAGTGGGGGTACCTACTATAAAATATAAAATAAATATGTATATATGGATCTGAAGTTTCTGATAGAAATCTTTAAAATAACTTATTTGAAGGCGTGTCATATTATTACCAGAAATAAACCTATACTTATAAGTATTTATTTCTAATTTTGTACATGGGGACTATGTAGATTCCATAGGTATACATATTTGAGATAATTATCTTGAACAGGAAACCAACATCCTCTACCATGTGCTCAACGAAATGTGACATTCGAACAAAATCTGTGATATCATCTACCCGGAAAGCATTAAAAAAATTCAGTATGTGAATCTAGATACAAAACAGTCCTGCAAAATTACTCTATAAAATATCTGATCGAGAAATTGGATATTTTGAAGATAGTTGAGCCCCCTCTTAATTGCCTATGTCAATCTTGTCCACCATGACACGTGGCGATAGACCCTGTTAGGGCCCTAGTTAATGGTGAATATTGAATGCCCAAACAAAAACAAAACACTATGAAAGTATAAAAATATGTTTCTATAGTAAATATACCAGCAATATATTTGTATATAAAAATTACCAACAATAGATATTTATAATAAAATTACCAACAATATATATATTTATAGTCAAATTACCAACAATACATTTTTAAGCAGAATGAACAGCAATACATTTTACAGTAAAATAATTTACCATACAATTTATAGCAAAATAACGAACAATACATTTTCTGTAGTTGAAGGCATACAATTGCTTTCAAATTATATTTAGATGATTCCATAACATCGTGTTCAAAATATTTAGATCTCGGCATTAATTGACCCCTAGAGATGTTGATGTTCCCCAAAACAAAATTAATCAACCAACAATCCAACAAACTAAACAAACAAAAGAAAAGTACTCTCACGGCATTAAGCTATATAATATCATGCAATTTCTTAAGGAAATCAAACTGTATTCCAAAATATGTCATCAAAACTACAGCCTAAAACACACATATCACCGCCTCTACAGAGTCATTTGAAGTAAATCCCTATTTTATGTATGAGTGGCTAGCCAGGAGTCCTGACTTAACACCTTTTGTCTTTTTCTTTGGAGTTGGTTAAAGGTGCAAGTCTATGATAGCAAATCAAGAATTTGCATGAACCTAAAGGCGAATAAAAATATAATGCCTCCAATACCACAAGGATTCCTGGTGAAATCAGTTGACTACATTCTTGGTCGCTTCGCGAAGCTGGTAGCGAAATTTGGCGTCCATATCGAATTTTAAATAAACCTCATTCTCAACGCCTTCCTCTGATATCCATTTCTTGTAAAAATTATATTTAATAAATAAATTATAAGCGGTTTAAAATAGGGAGTTACTTTTGAATATCCCTGTAGTAATTCCGTCCACACAAACATGTATATGCACAAAATCTGAGTATCATTTATCATATATTCAATTGTGACAACAGAATAACACACACACACACACGCACACACACACACATCGTCCTGGGTATGACGTTAAACTGCATCCACGTTCTGGGTATGACGTTAAACTGCATCCAACAGCAAGGGCTCTGATCAGGAGGTTTTGAGGAGTGTGGAACCATTATCTTAATTGCTGGTGTTCCCAGGTCCACCTTGACCCGGGCTGGTAGCACCTGTTAGGGACCCAGCTATAGGCAAATAGTGAACTCCTAGTTTTTACAGATCTTATCCACGTCCTGGGCATGGCGATAAACTACATCCGCGTCCTGGGTATGGCGATAAACTACATCCAACAGCAAGGCCTAAGATAATGTTTTCGGAAAAATAATGTTGCCAGCTATCCGTTTTTGAAACAATGATGTTGCCAGCTATGCGTTTTTGAAACAATAATGTTGCCAGTTATACGTTTTTGTAAAAAATAATGTTGCCCGCTATACGTTTTTGAAACAATAATTTTGCCAGCTATGCGTTTTTGACTTTTAAAGTCACTCAAAATCATTTTCCTTCTAAAGTGACCACTAAGATTAATATGCCGTTAAACAAAACAATCAACAATCAAATGGAAATTCTTGACTTAAACAAAAAATACCTAGGATTATTTTGCAGTGTGCAAGCAAATAAGCTCTAGTTTGCTAAAAATGTTCCATACAAAATAGGCATTTAAAATTCATATATTTGGCATATGTATATATATAAACTGGATTTGGCATTAAATAATCCACAGTGGTTGATATGCCAAAAAAGCCAAACAAACAAAACAAACAAACACACACACACACACACACACACACACACACACACACACACACACACACACACACACACACACATATATATATATATATATATATATATATATATATATATATTTTAAATCTCTATGAAAATTATATTTCAGAAATAAATAGACTATAACCACTTGACGTACCGTTAAACAAACAAATCAATCAACCAATTAAATACCCCAGACTTAAGATACCTCTTAAAGTAAAGGCCATATGGAAATTGAACATAGCATAGACTTCTAGATGTAGGTTTGCCTCACACCGCAATTTATTATAAAACCAAAGCATTAACTTAAAGCCTCGAGTTATGTTCTTAAATTATCTCATCGTATCTAGACTTTCATATTGGTGCCATGCATATGGTCAAATCCTTCATATATATCTAAATTGTCAGCTGTATACAAACTTTTTATAAGATCAATGGTTAAAAATGTCGTTGAATAAGTGAAATGGATGTGTTATGTGGACGGCTACATCTTCTCTAGACTTTTTTTAACTTATGCTATAAGGAAAGAACTCTACCTAAGTAAAGAAATCACATAATGTGAGGATATACAACGGCAGCAACAGCTGAAATGGATATCACGTCTAACCCAATATGAAAATCATAACATAATCAATATATAGACATTCCGAAATAGTAAAAATAAGTGGTTTGAAAGAATCAGTCACCAATATTGGAAACAGTGATAAAAGCTGTCGGATTTGAGAAAATGTTTCTGAAACATTTGTGTAGAGAAATATTTTAGAAATTCCAACTGGCAATATTTATGACTGATCGGTCACTGAATGCCAAGTGTTTACTTATAAAGCGACGGATAATAGAACCATTACGATATATATGAAAACCGCAAAGTTACTCAGGAGCGATATAACGATACAAAAATGGAATATATCTAAAGTTATTTAGTAAAGATAAAGTTGGCTTTACCAGTTTAGGTGAATCCATTCAGTAATATTAATTATAATAAATGCATTTCAATCATTTAAAAAAAATGGTATTGACACATTTTGGTTTGTAAAATATTCTAGCTAGAAAATATGATTAACAAGTGCATTTTCGGTTTATCATATGACTTAAATAAACCATTGTACATACTTCAAAAAATTATAGTTATCTTTGAAAAAAGGGAGCTCAGACAAAACTGGAGCTTTGCTTGGAGTTGTCCAATCCTAACATCTCAGACTATACAGAGTTGATAATCATTTCCTTGTGGGCATCACTACTCTATCGCTATTTCAATGGCAAATATCCTGACGAGCTACAGTACTTAGTTCCACCAGTTCAGATACTTATAGTTAAGACCCACCATGTTAAGATCACAGGCTCGACTCATCATCATTCCCGTCGAATGTCATCGGGAAGAAGGTATTTCTACTAAAATAAAAAATACATTTTACCAGAGAAGAAAACAATTCCTGAGAAATACTTCGATATTAACTACAATCTTAACCCCTTCAAGTCTAAGGTTAATCTCTATCTATGATGCATATTCTCATAATCAACATAATCCTTAATTCTTACTTCAATGCAACCACCACATTCAGCAACTTCTACCTTAAGTGGGACTTGGAACTTGTATTTGGTAAACATTTATATAATATATCAGAAATTATTGTATAGTCCCTGTTATTATTTTTAAGGTCGGATACATAAAGAGTACAAATGAATTTTTTAACAATATAACGTCAAAAACCAAAGTTATCTTTACGTTACGAGCTGAAAAAATTGTCTGGGTCTCAAGAGTTGAATGATGATAATTAAACAACTGCTGAATAAAATCGTAATATTGTGTAGATGAAAACAAGAACAAAATATATGTTGTGATCTACGTTTAGTTCAGATGTGGCACAAGGCCGAATGTATGGGGCACCCAATGAACATCGAACTCCCTATCTATTCGGATCTTGCAAGACAAGCTTTCTAATCATTACAGCATGTCGAGGAGCCCCCAACCAGACGTTATATATGTCGCGTAAAGAGATTTAACAGGGAAAATGAATTGATAAGCAAGGAATATATCAAGGTAAATTGTGATTCCTTGGGACTATTCACACTTTCCCAGTGTTGCAACTAAATTTAAATGCTATGTGTCTTTGGATGCATCAAGTGTGGGTAGTTCCTAAAACGTACAAAAATATAATATACGACGTATAGAAAGGAAAGCGAACAAAAGCGTAAAGAAAATACAGTTTAACATAGAATAAATGCAATTGCGGACAAATTACGTTTTCCCTGGTCAAAAGGGTACGAGAAAGAAACTGGAAAATCATCTAAAGATAATGTGGTTGGGATTACAGAGTTATTATGAATTCCACGATACTTTTGTGAACAGCATGGCATTTACTTTGCCAGGAATGAAGAGACAACTGTCCTAATATTTAACTCATAGTTGGTGGGTAATAACTTAGAGCTTGATGTATACCGCCACTCAGGGTAAATACGTGTAAGCGAATGAAACGTTACTGACTGTAATTCGAAATCGGCTCTTATTCAGTGCAGCTGTGAATTACACCAACAAAACATCCTGTAACATAGTTGCTCTGTAAAGACAAAAATATAAGACACAGGCAAATATCGTGAAGCAAAATGAAAATATATTTCTCTAAATATATGACTGAAAATTAGGTGATAAAATATATATTTTTCCGATATATAGTTTTGACAACAATGACACATTTTCATAAGCCGAGAGTAACCGAAGCGATGAAAATGACAAACTGAAATTTGAAAATTACTTATTCTATATGTAAGATACCTCTGATAAATATTGAAATTTATTTAACTTCCACTGAACTCAGTGGGTTTTAAAACTTTGCAAAAACCTTCACCAATCCAAGGATTCTGCCACTCAAATTTCCTAGACTAATGGCTACAAATGACTAAAAGTGACTGAAAAAGAAGATGCAGTAAGGAATAGAATATAATGAATATTTTGGTACCACACAAGATGGAAAATTTATTAAAGAAATTTGATAAGGTAAGAAAGAAAATTCAATTAGATTTGATGATGGTTGGAACTGGAATGAATTGTAACTTTCAATAATATGCAAAAGAAAAAGAGAAAAAAAGAACAAACGAGGTATTATTATGTATTTCCATTATTATCCGGAATTGGTCGCTTCCTCGCTACAACAAAGCGTATATTTATTGGCAAAATATCGATTATTAGAGACTATGTAGTATGCTTGAAGGACCCAAGTAAATTCTATTTTAATTAGATAAATAGATATTGGCAGAATAAAGAGAAAAACGAATAAGGTGTTCAAAGAGTTTACGAAATATTTTTTATACTAATATAGCGAAAGTTCAATAGAAACAGATATAATAAAGGCTGAGAAAAAAGACGATTTGTATTATAAATAGTGGTGGCACTGTTCACTTTAATTAAATTTCCATACACACATGAAAATATAATATATATATATATATATATATATATATATATATATATATATATATATATACACGAACACACACATACAACAACACACACAAAGATATATATATATATATATATGTATGTATGTATGTATGTATGTATGTATGTATTGCACGCAAATAGTAAAATGTACAAGTATGTATGTATGTATGTATATAGAAAAGACCAAAAGAAAAAAATTATATATGATTATACATACATCGTTATTCTGTTAAATGGCCGACTATTTGTATCGTAGTATAGCCTGTCTTTTGGTAGTTAGCTAATCCCTGTCGGCGAATAAGCCTGCTGAGCGCACAAACGGAAAATGCAGATAACACACACACACACACACACACACACACACACACATATATATATATATATATATATATATATATATATATATATGTGTGTGTGTGTGTGTGAAGATATAAAAGATATACAACATATACATCCATAACATATCATATCAATATAAACAATAGGCATTTTAAAAAAATTATAAATATATATATAATATGTATATATCTATTATATCTATATCTATCTATCTATCTATCTATCTATATATATATATATATATATATATATATATATATATATATATATAGATAGATAGATAGATAGATAGATATATAGATAGATAGATAGATATAATATATATATCCTGAAAAATTAATTTGGTCGACTATGCTTGAGAGATCGCGCGAATTTATAAACAATCACTACTATGTATTTGTGTTGGGTGTATTAAGAAGATATTGCTGTATATATACAATGTTTCATCGTACAATTACGTCATTTGTTCCGGTTCAAAATCTTCCAATAATCTATACTATGGTCATATAATAATCTATTGTATTTCCTTGCCTTTTAGCTGACTGCGTTCTAGATCTATGCAAATATGCTTTTTTGCCTTATACAAGATGAGAGATTAATAATTGTTGTTTTGGAATTTTTCTCAAGAATTTCTTAATTAATGTCGAGGACAGAATATCGGTTATCGTGCTAAAAGCCGGAAAATCAATAAACGCTATTTTTTTTACTAATTTGGTGACTACAAAAATGATACAATTCTATTAAGCAACTAAAAGTTAAGTACTTTATAGATAGATAGATAGATAGATAGATAGATAGATAGATAGATAGATAGATAGATAGATAGATGGGAGAGAAAAGAGAGAGAGAGAGAGAGAGAGAGAGAGGTAAGAAATATCATGTAGAGAAAGATGGAATTAAACAGAAATATTAACCGAATGAACGAGGAACGATTTATCGATAGACAGATTGATGGATATGAAAATTACGTTAGAGATATCTGGATAGATGAAGAGAAAAGTATTAGATAAATAAAAGTGGAATTACACACACAAACACACACAGGCACACGCACACACACGCGCATATATATATATATATATATATATATATATATATATATATTTCTTGATGTAATAAATATATATATATATATATATATATTTCTTGATGTAATAAAGGATATTGCTCCTAATTTTTATTGAACTCTCTTTTAAATTAAAAGTTACGAAGATTGGAATTAGAGATAAAGATAGATATAGCTATAGATAGATAGATAGACTGAATATAATATGCGTTGGTATGAAAAATTGACTCCAGTGAAAAAAATCTAATAGATATTCTTGTGGAAATTGCTGTAGAATGACATCTTTTACTTTCTGAACTTAAATAGACTTTATAGTATTTTCTACATATGTTCATGAAATATGAAAAACTTTATTCGTATTAAAACGGAAGAATAAAAGACAAAAAATGATTTTTGCTTCCGGGGGTTTGAACTCGATTCTTTGGAGATTTCTGGTCAGAACGCGGCAGAGTGAGAACAAAGCCTTGCATTTCATTTCTGATACGGAAATTTCTCGATCGATCCCTTTCTTTCGGCACACGCTATTTATCGACTCTCGAGGTTCCTTGAGATCAAGCTGTATGCAAAAAGCCACCTTTTTGATTTTTCAGTGGTCAACATAGCCCCAAGCAAATACGCCCCGCCAATACACTTCACGAAAAAAGAATTCCATATCAAAAGGTTACTGAATATTTTTTTTATTTGCAATCGTAGAAGCAGAAATTTGGTTACATTTGGCTTTATAAGCAAAGACTTATTTTTTGCTTAATTCCAGTGCGTTCTTTCTGAAAAGATGATGCAATTTTGATTTTTTAGCAAATGATATAATCGAATTGATAAACTATTGACTAATTAACAGTTTCTATCCACAGTAGTGTAGGCGTATTCCTGTCCATTGATCTTTCTATCAGAGTTCATCTATTGTTAGGATTTTTCATTCTCATTAGAAGAAATCACCGTTTCCCAGAATTTTTTTTTATTTAATGTGACCCCAAAATGAATTCGTTTCTTTGTTTTCTATTAAAGAAAGTCTAACAAACCTGTGCCATGTTATTGACAATACGATTTGGAGACTTCATCGTTAAAATTGGTACATTCATGAACGGTATAAAATCGAACATAATCCAAGTATTAATCGACTCCAAAATATTGATATTTAATTAGACGAGTAAAAAGTGGTCTAAGAAAAGAAAAAGAAAAGATGAAAACGAAACCGCTGGTTTTTTGACGCAAATACCAATGAGATTCTTTCAGATAATGATCTCTAAGTTCAATCAATTCGGGTTGACTGTGTTAGAACAGGAAACGCTTTTTAATCAGTTCGTCTGCAGATTACAGACTGCTAACAGCGCAATTATTGTCTATTCTAATATAAAGCTTCAATTATAACATCTGCAGTAATTAAATTATCATGTACGCAACTTTTCTTGTTCCTCTGCAGTTGGTTGTAATGAGCTGTTCTAGGCGTGAAGTAGACACCACGTGCTTCTAGTGAACGTACATGTATCCGGCTAAATATATATATATATATATATATATATATATATATATATATATATATATATATATGTGTGTGTGTGTGTGTGTGTGTGTGTGTGTGTGTTATGGGCCGGTTCCTTGTACCACGGTGATAGTCCAAGGTAGAACCAATAAAGAAAGCGGATATTGAATAACACAGATATATTACAAACAGGAATATATAGAGAGGTAGAAAAGTGTTAGTACGAACAATCAGGTTTAGTAGCAATTGTCTGAACGCGACTCTGTTTCGGACTGCCTCTGACTCGGCTGACTGACTCGCTCTGACTGACTGACAGACTCCTCACGGACTTCACTCCAGGCTTCAACTTCACTCCAGACTTCAGACGGAAATCTCTGCTTCCTCTTGAGGCGCAGTATTTATTACGTATGGAATAGTCCATTATGTTATTATGGGTAAGGTCCCATAGCAATATATATATATATATATATATATATATATATATATATATATATATATATATATATATATATATTCACAGACGGGCTGTTTTGCTGTATCACAGCTCTTCAGTGTGGCTGATTGCTTCAAGCCGACTGATTTGGTATCATTCAGAGGTATTCTACCCCTAGGCTATCGTCTCATTGCATAGAGGAAGGGGATTTTTAATGTTTTCTATGCGAAATACGTCAGTGGCCCGGAGAGCTCAATTCAATTCTATTGAAGAGCAATATGTTAATAGAGGTATCAGCAACAATTTTGAAAAATCGCCCTTTTCTCAAGAGACCTCAACCAAATTTTCCGGAATCATATATATTGTCATCAACAGACAGAATCTTTATAAACACTGTTTAGGCCAAATGTGTGATCCCACACAATCGCCTGCAAATTAAAATGCGCGTGTCTTTCGGAAAATCTAATTTATTTTGGGTTTAGAATGATCTTAAAATAATAGCACAAATATTTGTATTCTTACAAAAATGGTCAGTAGAAAATGTCACAGAGCCATTACTGACCTTACAAGAGCTAACCTTCAAGGCAAGGACCCGCCATGTCACTTGCGTTGTAGCAAACTACTAACTTTCACTCTGTATTCCATCTTTGAGAAGTAAATTTCACTTGAACAGCTTCTTCCCGCAACCGATTGCTGGAACTGACTCCAATGATGAGAGTTTTCCCGTTCACTTCAATCTTAACCTGTTTAAGTGTAGGATTAACAGTTACCTTCATCTCCTATCTGTACAAACTTCCTTTTCACGTATTCCTCTACCTCAAGTTGTTCCCGGGTTTTGCACAGGGTGACCGATACTGTACAAAAAAAAAAAAAAAAAAATAAAAGAAAATTCGGTCGAAAATGTCGAAAAATTCTGAACATTAACAGTCATCTTTAACAGGTGATTAATTTATATAAAAATGTGATTCTGGAAAATATTCAGAATGATCTAGTTGTTAAAATCTGACTAAATGACAAATAGTATTAATATTCTAAGCTCCAAATTTCTGCATCACCTAAGTTCTTAAGGTAGTTAGACAGCTATTATTAGGTCTAATTAAAAATAGTTTCTAATTTCTATTTTTAAATTTAATCTTAACAAAATAAAATACTATTATATTTTGTTAAATTATATATTCACCATTAGTAGAAATTTGTTAGTGCGACGCACCAGTGATATCTTCGATACTTTTCGTATTAATTTCTGAAGGCTTTTTGGCTAAATTAATTTTTATTTTATTAGAGAAATGCTTCAACGTTAAAATAGTTCTTTGTATGACGCTAAACTACATCCGACAGAAAGGCCTTTGATTGCGACGTTTTGGAGAGCGTAAAAAAAAAAAAAACTTCTAAATTGCTGTTGTTCCCACATCCATTCTCTCACGGGGTGGTAGTACCTGTTAATGTCCCAGCTATGGGAAAATAATTAACCCCTAAACCTGGGTCAATACTTCACCAAAGTATAAAAAAGTTTACTAACAAAAATACCAGCAATGCATTTTCATACAATAAAGTATACCAGAAATCCTCATTTCTCATGACCGAACCGATCGTAGTGGAGACATGAACGACGATGAGGCAGCCGGCCCCCAACCAGATCTGTTTTTTGTCTGTTGAAACTCTCGAAGTTTCCATCCTTGTCCATTCTTTGATGATATCCACTCAGCTTTCGGACTGCCTCCTCCTACGCCTACTCCCTTTCAATGTACCTTGAAGGACAGACTTAGAATATTGTGTCTTATGACATGTCCAAGCCACAACAGCTTTCTCTTTTTACTGTTGCTTCTTTGAGGCCTTCCAGTTGTGTTACTTGGCCCTGTACAAAGTCATTTGTCTCGTGTTCTCTCAAGGAAATCCAGAGAAGGTGTCTGAAGAATTTTCCTTCAAATGTTTGAAACTGTCTTGGTGATGTCTGCTATCAGAGTCCACCTTCCATATCCATAGAACAGTATGGACAACACCAGAGGCTTTAGATCTTAATCTTGGTTGGATAGTTGGTGTTTCCGTTTCAAAATCTTACGGAGTTTTGTCATTGCCGATGTTGCTACAGCCAGTCTGGTCTTGATCTCTGATAGAGTAACACAGAGATATTTAAAATTACCAGTAATAAGTTTTTGCAAAAAAAAAAGAAAAGAAAAAAATAAGAGTAATACATTTACGTAAGGAAAAATAAATGACTAATAACACTTTTTGTAAAAGAAATTACTAATGATTCCAAGTAAATTAAATTTCAGCAATAAATGACCCATAAGTGGTTGATATGCGGCTAAAGAAAAAAATAAACAAATAATATGTACATCAAAACTTTTGCAGCGATTGAATAAGGCAATTATCAGCTGATGTAAGGCCAGGTTAATAAAGAGTTTTGCGTAGAACAGACCAGCCACGAGTCAATTGTTTCTTGGGTTAATTTGTTTTTATGTTGTTAGTGAGGAGAATCGTATTTTCCATTTGAAAAGAGCAATGCTTTTTTTTTCTACTCATAATTTATGGACACGTTGCAGCTGCTTGGCTAATGAAAGTGCATTTGAAGTTTCATTGTGTTTTAAGAAATTTAAATATATAAAACCTCAGTTAAACTGCTACTCGCACTAACTTATTTCAGTTGAACTCGTTCAACTGCATTTGTGTTGAATATCTTCGAAAGAAAACCATTTTTCATAATCTGTTCTGATTTATTTAGCGGTTAGTTCGCATGATCCGTTCCTCCATTCACTTTGTACCTCAAAACAGAAATTACTTATGATGCAAGGAAATAGATGTCACTCGATGTAAATACACGCTTTGCAAAACTAAGCTATATTCACCCAGAAAAGATCATAAATTTTATGAAAAGAATATTATTAAAAGTTCTCATTGGAAAAAAAAAACGCTAACTCAAAACCCAAATTTTATTTGCAACTCAGGCCAAGGCAGAAAGCAAGAGAAAATGAAGATGTATGATCATTACGGAAAGACATTTTCATCGGCTTAGCGAGCTAATAAAACAGTCATACTGCGACAGCATACCATATAAAATTGTACAAGACCATTAGATATTTGCACAGCTGAGTGCTTTAGTGACAGTCTGCAGTCTAGCCCAATTCTTAGGTCATAAATATTTTCATGCAATCACTTTGATACGTCAATATTATATAATATATTTAAAAGAACAGACTGTTGCAAGGTTTGACCGAATTGGTGGACAACATTTTCTACTAATGAGTTTAAACATAAAACGATCATTAAAAAAAGGAACATACATTTTGGAGTCAAACATCGATTTATACATCTTTATAATTATACATATAAATATATATGTTTATTCAAGAACAAACTTTTTGAACAGAAGCATATGGAATGGAGGTCAGCTTCAAGATATCTAAAATAATGGTGAGTAGCATAAATAGTAACACCTGTGTCAAAATTATCATGAATGAGAATTCACTGGAGGAAGTGTCCAGTTTTAAATATTTAGGAAGAATCTTGTCTAAACATGATACCTGCAATTCGGAAATCCGCACACGGACTCCTGCAATCATGGCAACGATGGCAAAAATTTACAAGAATATGAAGGAGCAAAATCATCTTTTAAACAAAGTACAGACTGTACAAATCGCTGGTAGTATTCATTTTCCTATATGGATGTGAAACATGCACACTGTTGGCAGATACTGAGTGAAGGAGCCATTTGTTTGAGAACAAATTTATGAGAAAACTCCTTGACATTTCGTACAGGGAACCAAAAACCAATAAGGTTCTGTGGAAAAGGGTTGAAAGTTTTGTTGGACACCAGGAACCTCTTCTCGTCTCGTTTATATATATTACCATTTGTGACTGGTAGCGATAATTCCAAGGAGGATATTAATTCAGAGAGAACTTAATGTAAATTAAAGGGTATAATAATAATAATAATAATAATAATAATAATAATAATAATAATAATAATAAAATCAAGAAAAAAAAGCTTAAAGATCCATTTCGGTTATAATTTATTTCGTGAATATTTTTAAATTTTTCTCTTCAAATCGAAAGTTCTTAATAAATGGGGACAATGCACCCGAACAGATATAATAGATTAACTGGAAGAGAAGAAAAGCGGGGGGCAGGCAGAAAGAAAAATAACAGATTTTCGAATATAATTTCTTTTTTATATATATATATATATATATATATATATATATATATATATATATATATATATATACAGAGAGAGAGAGAGAAATGGAGGAAAGATGGAGAGGATAGAGGAGGGAGAGAGAAAGTGAAGGAAGTTAAAGGGAAGAGCGAAAGGCATAAATGAAAGGACAGTAGTAAAACTATAATAGAATGACCTGTCCAACAATTTTTTCCTTAAAAGGGTTGAACAAGTTCATACATTGGGTCATGTGGTGTGTGATTGGACTTGAAAGAGTTACAGCAATTGTCAAACAGATCTTCTTATTTTAAGCAGCAATAATACTCACAAATTCAAATTAGATAGTCAAATAAAGATTACACTAATAAAATAACAATAATAATAATAATAAAATCCAACGTAAATAAATTAATTACCATAAAATAAAATAAAAAGATACTCTCTCTCTCTCACACACACACACACACGCACACACACGCACACACATATATATATATATGTCTGTGTTTATGTGTCCTTGGTTACATTTCATACACTCACACATCTATTGGACTTCAACTGTTGTTCAGTGGTTTTTCTCACATGATATAATATTAATGCACTGATGACACCAGCCCCGTCCAAAAGACAGATAATGTGGCGACCTTGAAATGAAAAATAAAATTCATCATAATGCAGCAGATAAGAAAAAGGAAAGACACAAATCGAATCTTATAATGCCATCATGTTCTGTAAGTTAATATTAACAGAGATAGTGACGCCCACGATGTCTTATTAGAAAAATCGCCTGGTTTTTACAAGGCACGACAACCTGAGCAGGACCATCATGTTTGGCACCGTTGAATGTGGACGTTTGAAGAGGACAATGTCAAAAGATGGACAGGATTGACTGTACCAGAATTTCTGACGGCTGTCCTTAATAGACCGTTATGGAAAAGAATTAGTGTGCCTTCTGCATTCAGATCCGCCATACGATTACAAAAGTCAAGGGGATGATGATGATGATGATGATGATGATGATGATATGCATCGACGTTTTGCTGTTTAATGAGGTGTTAATAATAGCTTATTAACGTGAACCTTTTAAAGCATTGTTGGATATTCAGTTTTTGAAGGATAAAGTATAACGCAATTCCATCGTACAGATGTAACCTGCGGTAGTTCGTTGGAATGTATGTCTTATTCAGGCAGCCGCTTCCGATATATTGCGTTCGGAAATCCTGAGGATAAATGATTATATAATCATCTTCATTATGTACATCTTACCTAATGTTATCATCATTTTTAATGCAACGGCGTTTCGTGTGTTTCACTTCCTGCATTCTCCCTGCGTCTGTATTGCCAGATAACCTTCAGAAAAATTCAAACTCTTGTGAACGGCATTGTCTACTAGGAAAACCCTAAATAAAAATGAAACAAAAAAAGAATGTTATCTACTGGAAATAATACACAAAATTTTAAAGATATCCGCCCATCACTGGAGCTTAAAATATTATTGCTATTTGTCATTTAGGCTGCATATTGTTCGAGTCACTTAGAAAAAGATTAAGGCATTTCTGGTTCGTCTTCCTTACTGTTCTAAACTTGCCACATCTATCAAGTTTACAGACCACTGAAAAATGCACTACAGTAAAAACACTTTATTAACTGTAAGTATGTTAGAACCCATATTGAATATTTCCTTGCATTAAAACCTGAAGTATCTTACGAGTGAAATATTTGCAATAAAAATTGGATTATCTTTTGCGTCATCAAATGCGAGAGGAGCAATATTTCCTGTCGAATCTAATAATCAACGAAAAATATTAACATACGGTTAAAATACGAAACTATGGCGCTATTTCAAATTGTTTTATTCCGTAAAAATGTGAAGTGAGAAATTTTGATAAATTTCGGAAGACATTCCCTTAAAAGAGACGTAATCTCTTAAAAGTAAGAATCTCATTTAGTCTGCAATAATTTATAAGGTTGAAACGCTGAACTGGGAATAAGCGCATAATCAAATCTGAAGCTAAATATATAATTTAAAGACATAATTATCCCTCGAGTAGTTTCTTGAAATGTTGGAAAACAAAGCGAATGGAGTCAATGCAAAAGCATTTTTATGCGCAGCGGTACTGTATATACAGAGTAAAGGAATACGGGATATGTGTGATGACATCTACCATTACCTTCAAGATTTTCAAAATACGAATACTTTCCTATATTAGCTGACATCTCTGAGGAACTGAATAAAATGCTAGTTTTCGAAAAGAGAGAGTCGGATTTAATTCAAATCTCCGATTTTATTAACATTCCTTCCTACAAAATAATATTATTTCGTATCAACACATGTCCATATTGGGATTGAATTGGCGGGATAAATATTCTGCAAGGTTTCATCTAATATCTGGTTTTCTCGTTGTTAATAAATAATGCACATGGGGAGAGAGACAGAAAACTGATTGAAATATATATATATATATATATATATATATATATATATATATATATATGTGTGTGTGTGTGTGTGTGTATGTATGTATGTACGTATGTATGTATGGATAGATAGATAGATAGATAGATAGATAGATAGATAGATAGATAGATAGAGTGAGAGAGTGAGAGAGGACACGAGCGTATTATATATTTAGAAACTTATGCTAGTCTATTCTCAAAATGGTGGATTTATGATTATAACGGTCTCGTGTGACCAACCGGAAGTAGGTCATCACTGGAGTTTCTGTGGAAAACCATACCCCGATTTTGCCACAGACGTTAGTGAAACTGGGTAGAAAAATATGTTAAATGCTACCAATGCGTGTACTAACAGGAGTCACATGTCATCGTGGCCGTGTGTTTGAACGTACTGACCTCAATTACGCGTTTTTTCCCCACAATATTTAACAAATATTCGCTCAGCATAATTGCAATAATATACCACATCTTCGCTCGGTAAAGTGTTGAAGAAACATAAATTCTTTTGAAGAGGCAATTGGAATAAACATTAGCTTGCCATTCTAGTAGATTCCATAATCTTCTGCGAATGACCGGTGCCTACAACTTATATTTGAATTTGTTTTCATGTATCCAGTTATATTAATATTTTTTTCAAAGTAGAAATGCAGTATTTATATCTATCTTTTTATAAATGTATTTTTTGTATTTTCATATTAGTGCTGATCTATATAGTTCTTTTTTCCGGTGTTTGAATTTTTAATTAATGAGATCAATTAATCGAATTCAGATTAACAAATAAAATAATGAATTATTGCTCCTCGTTTTTGTTGTTTTTTTTTTAAACTTAATGACCAATCACTTTTTTAAAATTGATGTCTCGTTGAGTTGTGCCTGCCTGTACTAGCACAAATGTATTTTCTCAATGAGTAGGCTAAAACTGATTTTTCCATGAAAACACAATTTTGCTTACCAATTGAACATAGAAATTTTCTAAAAGTGGTGTGAATGTGACATCCCCCTCGGTGTCGCTGCGCCAAATGTGACGTCCAACTGGCTTGGTATTGGTCGCGGCAACAAATGTGACGTTCTAACCTTTTGGTGATTCGGATTGGAATCTGGTTAGATTCGGTATCAGCCTTGTCGTTCCCAGCTCGCCCCCAACGTCTGGTTACCGAAGTAACTGCTTTGATTTCCAGTCTAACCTACCCACGTTGTGAATTGATCTTAGGAAGACGAAATCACTCAGTCGCCGGGCCGTAATGCAAGCCGAGTTCGAACAAGGGTGATATCGCACAAGTATATATAAAAAATAATAATAAAATAATAACTCGAAAAGTTCAAATGTGTTAAAAAAGAATAACAATATTTTATATCTGGTTGCTGAATACAGCACTGAGTCTTCTTCCCGACCCGCTATATGGATTCGTGACACTTTGTGTTTGTTAGGCGTGTCTTAACATTTTAAGTTGTCTGTTCTTTAAGAAACTGGTTTTTGGTGTATCTTCAGGCGATATTCGTGAAACTTGTCTTGGTGGACTTAGACTCACTAAGTCGTTCTTCAAAAATAAATTGTTCTTGATTAGAAGATGAGTTCGGAATTGCGTGAATCTTAGTCAGCTTCTGCGAGGCGGCTCTTCAAAACTCTCAGCTCACTGCAACCACTTCTCAACTAGAATTCGAACTTAATTGGAACTGCTTTTCACTGGTTGCGCCTCTGCTTATATGGACGCCGACCAAAACCGGGGTGGGCTTGTCGGGGTTTGAGGTTCCTTGATAATTCCAAACCCACAATCCACTTCTTTGTTTTCGATCAGGAAAATTTTATTATTTTCCATTTTTGGAAGTATTTCGTCTTCCCACCTTCTGTTCTCATATTGGTATCTCACCATACCCGCAGAGTGTGTTAACGGGTTTCCCCTCTCTCACACAGTGGCATCTCACACCTATCCCTTCAAGGGGGGCGCAACAGGCCTCCCCGCCTTCTTCACATGATTACCCCCGCCTAACGCTCATGCTACCATTCATCCAATGGGCGCTCAGCAGCGTGGATGTGGCCAGACTAGCCTCGGTTTTAAAAAATCTTTTATTTTATTTTCATTTTCTTTCGTAGTGTGGTCCTTTAATCGCAATCGAATATCATATAGAATTCGCCAACGAGATTTTCGCCAATTATCAAGTGGGTTGTCATCTGGCGAAACACAGCCAACTTTTCGTCCCGATAAAATAAATTTTTTATCATATTTAGTCCCGACAATAAACAGATGCTTTTTCCAAACGACCCTTCCGCAGATAACTAATGTTTTAGTCTTTTGTTTTTGTAACTCTGTGTGGTCCAGCGACATTTTGTTTTTCGGCCAGCGGGTGCTTAATTAATTTTTATCTCTTTAGAATTCTGTTTCGCAGGTCATCCGACCAGCCTGGAACCTCCACCATTGCCATGGGCAGATTGGCCATATCTCATTCTCCGCCCCGTAACATAAATCAGATTAAATCCAGTATCTTCCTTTCTCGACAATGGAAATAAAAATTTTACCACTTTTCTTTGTTAGAAAACAACATCGCTTAGTGTCCTGTTCGTGATGGCTTCTTATCACCTAAATATAATTCTCGCCTTTTCTCTTTTTTCTTCTTTCTTTCTAGCAAGCCAAATAGTGTCACAGTACGTAATCGACATATAATTCACAAACTTCAGGATGAGTCTTTTCATTGGACAATTTCGTTAAACTCTTATTAAAATATAAATTCTAATGTTGTATATTGCTGCGGGACTCAAATGCGACGACGAACAAGTATATACAAAAATATCTTTAAATATCACTAAGTGTTCCAGTTGCGACAATTGGGTGCCTGACAATCGCAGAGCTTGGAATTGTGCACATAGGAATTGTCAGAGGCAAAATCGTCAGTCAAACTCTAGCCATCCTTTCTCCAGGCCAAGAATTTGAGAGTTTTTATAACATTTGGACACCCATGCAACTTCACGTAGCTACGCCTTCTTCCGGTATGCCACCTATGCAACTTCTTGTGACCATGCTACTTCCGGCCATGTGCCAACACAACTTTGTGTGGACACGCTACTTCCGTCATGCCCCACGCAAGCACTCATTTTCTTGCGATTAGGACACCTTACACCCTGTTTGTTCAAGGTTCAGGACACCTGTACGTCCCGTTCATATTAGTCATTTAGTGAGGTGAAAGGTCTTCCTCAACAGATATTCAAGACTAATACATACTTCGATGTTTTATATCAGCAATGACTCTGTACTATTCCAAAAGAATATTGAAGCAATTCCCTGACCAGCAATGTGATTCAAGTCTTTTGACACGGGAAGCATCAAATCTTATTAATCTTAATCCACTGGGTGGGAGGCCTATCTAAGCAATACCTCGCCTCCTAGAGGAGGCTGTGGGTTTACTGGCCGGTGCCTGAGGCGTCACAAAAAAGGGAGTGACCAGGGGCTTTGGGTAATTTTGCACGGTATTGACGTTAAACCCCTTTAAACTGACATTGGCCCACATTCGGTAGGGACCTCGGCATGCTGAAAAATACCCTCAGACAGTGTCATAAAATTTGAAGCTATGCTGTCATAAGTATGACTTGCACTGGATTGCCCACGGAGGAAAAGGGCCGCCAGTAAATCTTACTTATTTAGATAAACTAGTCACTACTCGATATAGAAGCAGAACAGGGTAACTCTGAGACACAGATTCTATAATGTAACCTCTTTGGAAAAAATATCTGAAATCTGTAAAAAAAAGCAGGACTTCCAATCATCTGCAAAATCCTCCATTTTCCATTTTAAAAAACCTGCATCTCACGAAAAAGCTCTCGTCTTCTTCAGCCTATAGTAGAGTTGAAAAATATCACCGAATACTTTCGGAGAATCAAGAGGACATATTGTTCGTGCAATATGTGATTGAGGATAAATTATAACATGAAAGATTTTAATGAAAGATGTTGGTAATACCATCGACAGAACATGTGAGCAATGACGCCGTTATAGAGAAAATGGAAATAAAAAAACACTTATACTTAACATCATAAACAAACATTTGGAATTTCTACGGCACATAATGAGGAAATAGGGCTTGGAAAATTTGGTATTCACAGGACAATTTGACGCCAAGATGGACATAGGAAAATAAAGCATAACTTACTTAGTGGGCTCGAGTAAATTAATGGCGGGAAAAATTTTCGGATAGATAATAAAAAGACAAAATTTATTAAGTGCTACAAATGTGAGGAAATTGTGGAGATCCATGATCGACAAATTATTATACGCAACGCGCCCAAATTTTAATATTAAGAACTACTCAAAATGGAGACTTAAGTCTATCACTACGAAATGTATACAACACATTTTTCAGCATACATTTCAAGATATTTTTAATCTTATTTTCATTGGAAAAGATGAACAAAGCGTTTTACACACAACAGCGAATTTTATTATGCATTAGTTTTCTTTACGAATTTGGAAGTACAGATAGAAATAACAAATAATGTCTTTTCATTTATTGTTATCGGACATTGTCTTACTGAAACATGTCTTCTGGTGACTGTCATCTTCTAATTTCCTCTCGACACATCGGCCATCTTTTATCCCGCGGGCTGATTAATCCACGAGCATTTTGAAGATAGTTGGTGCCATGAGTCAGTCACAAGCGAAGAACGTACTGATCTTTGTACTCAAGAACGTAGTCGGAGGGAAGAGAATGAAGTGTTCAATCGATCGGTCAGCAACTATGAAGATTATGACAGAAATTTCTTCGAAGGTAACTGACTGATAAAATCAAGCGAAAACAATGCAGCAAGGTCATACGGGTCTTATGGCTTGCTGATTGCCTTGTATTAAATCGTTAGGGACATAGGGAATTATGAAGTGGAAATAGCGCTTAGATACCAGCAATTTGTGCATCAGTTATTCTATTCTTGAATCATAGAATTAAATTATCCCTCTTCTAATTTAGTTTTCTGTAGTAATCATTGTTTTGATAAACATAACTGTCGAAAATCTATAACAAATAAATAGTTCTTTGTTAAAGTAGACAATATTTTTTCTTAGGTACTTTCTGTTTCTTTGGGTTTTCATTTTTGGTCACTTAAGCAATATTCCCGTCTGTAGGTTCGGAGATCATTCTTGATGTAGATAATCCTCAAACTTGTCACGTACTTCGTTCCAATAACGCATGATGCTACCAAATCAAAATATTTACTACAGAACTCAAGACATATTCTGAAAACAGACTCGTCAGATCGAGGCTCTGATATAGAAGTCAAACATGGCGTTAAACTCGTTCAGAAATCTTTAAAGAGTCACCAATCAAAATACATTTTCTGTATTCTATAATGGAAAATGTCTTCAAGGAAATAATTAGGTCGGGAAGAAGAATCCCTTTCATTAAACAATATAGCGTAGTACTACAAAATTACAGTTGTATATTTTCTTATTTCAAGCCCGGCCGAATCCTTTCAAGCACACCAACTACGCAATCATACACCCACGCAACCACATATGCCCACGCAATTAGAACATTTTTTTAAAGACGGAATGATCTTTTAAGCGGAGCTTTCTTTTTTAGCTCATGTAACATTAGAATAAACAGAATAATGAATTATAAGTCAGTATATAAATTCAAGAAATTGAAAGTGAAATATCTTTGATAAACAGAATTAGTATCCTTTGAGATTTGAATGATTATTTTCGATAGTTCAACTAACAATCTGTTCGTCTGAACTATGTTTACGAACGTATACTCTTCAGGGGTTAATGGACAGGAATTCTGTGGCTCTGTAATTATATATATATATATATATATATATATATATATATGTGTGTGTGTGTGTGTGTGTGTGTGTGTGTGTGTGTGTGTGTGTGTGTCTGTGCAAATATATAGAAAAATTGGAAAGAACTGTTCGGTTGATAATCCGAAGTTCTTTCGTATTTTTGTTTTTATTTTAAAAAAACAGTGCTCAATACGCAAGTCGAGCCTAAATTGTTTTTTTAAATATGATTTCATCGCTACATAAGAGTTCTCGTGTTTTTAGCTTCTATTTTTGAAACGTGAGAACTCTTATGTATGATGGAATCATATTTTGAAAAAATAATTATTATATATATATATATATATATATATATAAAGAAATAATCACACATAGAATCAATCAGAAGTATTAATGCGATTATTGGCGACATCCATCGCTAGAAACATAATATATGCATTAAAATACTGTTAATCCATAATGCGAAGTGATCCTCGTCGATAAACTTGATGTCTGTAGTTTTCAGTTTATTTGATGTTAAAATGCTAGTACTTACGAATAGTCCTCTATTTATCATCAGGCATGTGTTTTTTTCCTTATAAAATCAAAAACTTGGAGACGATATACTTGTATGTCGACCGAAAGATGTTTTTTTGAATATCTGCTATTATTGACGGTTGTGTAAGATCTCGGAACGTGCAAAGATGCAATGCTAAGTTTTTCAAAATTTTAAGTGAGAATTTTATTTAAATATTTCTTGTGATGTGTTAAATCCACGTATTCTATTTTTCCAAGTGTATTCAGTTTTTATGTCATGAACTAAGTATATAGTTCAATAATATAGTGTAATGTCTTAATATATATATATAAATTTGTAGCTTCTGTCTGTCTGTTTGTTTGTTATCGACCACCTCCTGTTCTAAAACTATATAATCCAGATTACTTGCATTTTTCTCAAAGTGGGGTCCCGGGGAGCCAATAAAAAACCCGCTGAATTTTTACCCTTTGATATAAATCTAATTTAATTTTGAACAAGGGAATTATTACTTGTGTACTTCGATTTAGTGTACTTCATTTTGATCAAAAGTGGTCTCCAGCGTTTGGGGTTAGACAAACCTCCCACTGTACATTTTTTTCTCAAAATATAGGAGAAAGCCAGATGATGCGGACACATCGGCAAGATCAAAATGAGACAATATGGATGTCAATTTGAGAAATCAGCGGGTGGTGCATTCGGACACATAATGGTTACCACAATTCAGCATTTATATCAACGTTGAGATCATCACATCACTTCATTCAATCAAGTATTGAATCAGATTCCTATCAAAGGGGTATAATCAAGGTGTTTTTTTGCACACACACTAAATTGAAACTAAATTTGAACCTGGGAATGACTCCTACCGAAAATATGGAAGGAGAAAGGCAGAAGATGGAGGTCACATCGGCAATATCATACTGAAAAATTCTTTCGTATTTTTGTTTTTATTTAAAAAAAAAAACAGTGCTCAATACACAAGTCGAGCCTGAATTATAATTATTTAAAAAACACACATTTTTTGCACAAACACACACACACACACACACACACATACATACATACATACATACATATATATATATATATATATATATATATATATATATATATTTAAATAAATGGATTAGTGGATAGCCGCTTGGATTGAGGAGTCGGAAAGCCGAATTCCAGTCGAATCCGTTACATTCAGTTACTCGGTCTTTATTCTATCACACGCACACATCTTTTTTTATTACTTCAGGCGTTATTATAGTGGCTACTTAGTATTTTAAATAAATATTTGTCTTTATTAAACAGTTTGCATGACGTCTGTCGACTTGCACATTCGAGAGAAACCGTAGCTACACGTTCACATTCGCTAACCGGCAAAGTATAATGGATCAAATGGTGGCTTTCCGTACAAAGGTTCGATCCCCGCCAGGGAACGTATTTTCATAACTACGATTTCTCGAACGCGCAGCTGATATACATAATACATATGTTTAATAAACAAAAATCGGACAGCTATTTAAATTACGAAGTATCCAACATTTTAACGTTCGAAGTAATACACACACACACACACGCGCGTACACACACACACACACACACACACACACATATATATATATATATATATATATATATATGAATGTGTGTTTGTGCAAACACGTGTGTCTAGTATTTTCTGTTCATATATAAATGGTTTCATCTATTTGTATTTATTTTGTAGAGAGCGAGGAGAATTAAACATATGAAATCGCTTTGGTCTCTTAATGTTTCGCAAATTAAATTTTAACTCGATAATTCAATTATTCTTCCCCAAACACTAAATGAATACATTGAATATATCATAAGGACAATACAAGTTTTTGTTAATTACAGGAATAATCTCTTTTTATTTGTAGCTGTTAATTTGAGTGTGAACGTCGATAGAATCTTTGAAAACACAATATACACATCTCTGTCATACATAGTTGCAGACAGAAGCGTGTTCTTCCGCAATTATTTCTGGGTACCATTTCGAAATCTTTTCTAATCTCCACCTCATTTGTATGATGAGACTTAGTGTAATTCGAATTGTAAAATGGTGTATAAATAGAGTCCTCTTCATCGACAACAAATGGAAAATATTTGTATATTATATTCTTCAAGAATATTTGTATATCATCCATCAAGTAAGGTAACCGTTTCGTCACCCTTCCATTTTTCCTATTTTCTTATTAAAACTAACAACAAAAAAACAAAACTGCTCTCTATTACTTACCAAAGAGAACCATCTCTGCTTCCCATTAGAATGTCTGACGCTCAACTCCAAGAGAGTAACTCTTTGCGACTGCTCGGTCTCATATTGACTGCTGACCTGAGATGGAACAATACATTGAGTCAATAGCTTCGTCCACCGCAAGGAATGTTGGCTCCCTCTGATGCGCCAGGGAATTTTTCGCGCCGGAGTCGATCCTTCAAATCTACAAATCAACCATTCGCCCTTGCACGGAGTATTGTGGCCATATATGGTCAGGAACCCCTTTCGCTCCTTGATAAAATCCAGAGACGGATGTACATTGTAATTGACCCTAATCTGGCATCTCGTCTGCAGTCACTCTCTCACAGACCTGCCGTTGCCTCCCTCTGTCTTTTTTACAAATATTTTCACGGTAACTGATCTGATGAGCTGCTTTTGCTGGTTCCCAGACTCCATGAATTTAAGCGTTCAACTAGGCTGGCATCTCGCTCTCACCCTTTCACTGTCAAAACTGTTAAATGTAGCCGTCTCTTCTATTTCAATAGCATCATGTCTCGCACTTCCCTCCTGTGGAATTCCCTCCTCTTTTCCCGTTTCCCTAATAGTTATAATCTCCATTTATTCAAATGTAATGTCAATCGACGTCTCTAGATGCCTTGATCTATTCCCTATCCTTGTCTTCAACTTTTCCTCTATCACTCATCTTTGGTCTCGCTCTAACTCTCTGTAATCCCTTTTGTGCTAGTCGCTTCCCGTCTTGCTTGGGGTGAAACGCTTAAAAAATGTGCACGAGACAAATAGGATAGATTATTTGATTAATATTTCAATAAAGACAAGAAAACTATTCCATTAACTTCAAGAAGAATTAGAATTAAGCCAAACCTACCATTATTTTCATTTGATTTGCTTTGTTATAAAAAAGCTTCGTTTTCGTAAGGTGCTGAATTAAAATGTATACTTTATTTGATCAACCGAGCTGAGACATTCATAAATCTATAAGAAACATAACAGCTCTGCATGAAGGACAGAATATCATTATGGTTGCATTCTATGTCATAAATTATGGCCAATGTAGGTGGTTGCTGGATAACCAGTCCGTCTTGCGCACTGGCTTGGTATCCAGCGGAGTAGATCACTCACAAGTTCTACAATGTACATCCTGCTTTCGCGTAACATAGTAGAAATATCAGTGATGGGTCCATAAACCTGTAATTTAGTTGGATGTTGTCTCCAAAATATGTTACAATATAGCTTTCAGCATCCAAGTGTAGGTTCCAGCAAGCTTAGACTTCAGGGTTTTAGTTAATATCCAAGCAGTGGCACCATACATTAACACTGCCTCTACAGTGGCTCAAAATGATATCCGTTTGAGTTTGTGTAGTCGAGCAGATTTCCGGATTATATTCAATTTATTAACGATGACACAGTCCTTAGTTATGTGAATTTTCACATCCTTTTCAATAGAATGTTTTTCTCTACCTTGGTATGTAAAAGTTTCAACATATTTTATTGATTCATCTGTAGTAGCTTGTAAATTTATAGAGGTTGTCTCTTTAAAGAATACTTGTTTGGTTTAGCTAAATTAATCAGAAATCTCTAGCCCATTAATAAATCTACTGATATCTAGCGTGATAATCCTCGTTAAACCGGTTGCAACATCCCGCACTAAATCATTTATTGTGGTAGATTGATTGATTGACTTATGTTCTACGGCTTATCAACCCTTTGCAGGTTATTTGAAGTCAGTAAATATTTTTAGATTGTAATATTTTTTGAGATAATAACGCTATGGGGATACAAGAATTACTAATTAACCCATAGTTGGGGGGTACAATAGTTATATTCATACGTTTCCCAAGTAGTTTCGCGTAAGTGAAAATAACGAACCCAACTGGAATTGGAACTCAGCTCCCCGATGAATAATTTTCAGCCATTATCTATTTCTCCACCCGCACATCCAAGCCTCCAGTACCTGATATTCACAATTGTTTACCCATTTATATACTGACAAGTCTCTAAGTTACTTAACATCTGCTATCCTATGGGAACCGTTATTTCAACATAATGTGCTCGTAAGCCTTCTGGTGGTATTGATTTCTTATACAGTTTCTGTCCCTATATAAAACCCAAGATGAATTAAAATTAGACTGTCAATGAAAAAAGGTTGCTTTAAAGACAGACATAAAAAGTGCATATGATAAGGATAAGTAGGATAGATAAGGTTGACACTAGACAGAGAGTAATATTGTAGTGATCAGGAAAGAATTATTTTCTCTGTTTATCCATATAATAATAATTGGAGCAAAGAAGGAATCTGAGTGGAATTTTCTTCTTACTAATTGAAGACGAATGGAATAAAGTTGAGTCGACCATGTGTACGTGGAAGACCGGGTCATAGCTATAATGATCTAGACAGTAATAAATATTCATCATCTAAAATTTTGGCCTGAACCAGTGGCTAGCAACGATCAAAATACGATGGTAAAATAATTTACCACTCTTTCATAGATTTAAAAAGCATTTACTACTCCTTCATAGATTTAAAAATAATTTATCACTCCTTCATAGATTTAAAAACAATTTACTACTCCATCATAGACTTAAAATAATTTACCACTCCTTGATATATTTAAAAATAATTTACCACACTTACATAGACTTAACATAGTTTACCACTCCTTCGGGGATTTAAAAATAATTTACCACTCATTCATAGATTTAAATATAATTTACCTCTCCTTTGTAGATTTAAAAATAATTCACCACTCCTTCATAGATTTTAAAATAATTCACCACTCCTTCATAGAATTAAAAATAATTTACCACTCCCTCATAGATTTAAAAGGCATTTGCGCCGCCTGAAAAAGAGAGGAATGTGTAGCTCCAGCGTAGATAAGGCAGCACTACTAAATTCATGGTTGTATCTGACACTTGGAACATAACAGGAAATGTCAGGTATTTTCTGGAGCAATGGAAACATCCAATATTATCTCCGTGCTCTTTATGGATGAATCGTATATAGAAGTGATCTTTTGTCCCAATAGACGTTAGACGAAAGTATCATCTTTGAGAGTACAATCGTTTATGATGACAAGAATAATGTAGGAACACTCAGCAAGGCAAAGAGCTATACGGCCAGGAATATTAATACTGGCAGGTTCAATCAAGCAAGGCAGGTCAGAACATGGTGATCAAAATAAATTAAAATCACATGACTAGAATGAAAGATGGTGCTAATTTGGTGGAGGAGTCAATATCAATCTCAATTTACTACATGAGAATCTGATAATGCCATAATTTATCGGGCCAAAATGTTCCCAAAGCGAATAAATTCTACGATAGTAATACTACAAAAGACGTATTACCTGCAGAACGATTTCCTTTAGTTTTGTAACTTCTCTGATAGTCATCTCATCGACATAACACTATTGGAAATCGTACATTGACCAACTTACTGATGATACAAGTTTCAATAAAAGTGCGAAGTATGTTGTCATGAAATCAAGCAAAACTTCTTAAGATTTGCGTGTATTTATGAAAACAAATTTATTATCAGCAATAGATTTTAGAAAAGATGTATTAGCAACAAATAATTATTGCCAGGAATCCATTATTACCAGCAACAGATTTTTGAAAATAATATTAACAGCAGTAAATTATTAACAGCAATACATTATTAGCATCAATACATTATTACCTGCAACAGATATTTTAAAAATATTACCAGAAATAACTTATTACCAGCAATAGAATATTACCAGCAATACACTTTTGAAAAAAAATATTAACAGCAATAAATTATTACCAGCAGTACATTAATACCAGCACACATTTTTGAAAGAAATAATACCAGTAATGAATTATTACTAGCAATACATTATTACCAGCAATAAACGTTTGAAAAAACATTAACAGCAATACATTTTTGAAAAAAGTATATTGCTAGCAATACATTTTTTGTTGAATAAGAATGTTATCAAAAGAGTTAAAAGATAGATAGGTCAAATCACAGTGCTGCTGAATTGTAGGATCGAAAGGACAGCTAACTAGGGACGGTAGATAGATAAAAAACAAGGTTGAGAAGTCTATGAAATCCTATTATATTATCTCGTTACTAGGACAATACGTAACGCATAAATATAAAAGGTGACAGGTCATGAAAACTTCGACTGCGGTTCCTAGTCTAGATAGAACGAACACGTCCGGTATGAACCATTTAGCCGTCGCTCCATCCCGAATATTCGCAAAAAAAGACCATTTCATAAATATATTAGAATGGGTAATCAAATCCTCGTGAATTATATACGCCCTTAATTTTGAATAGACGAGAAATGAGACGGCCTATTATTACATACTAAAAAAAAAAAAAAAAGTAATTCTTCTTGAGCGATTCAAGCAACTTTATCCCATTAACTGAAAAGGCATCCATGATCGATTACAGTAACTGTCTACATTTCTAAGATGAGGTATTATGTACACTATTTACATTATTCGAACTAGTGTTCTCCTCTTTGTCGCCATATTTATTACAACGTTTCGGCCATTGTACGCTCCGGCCATTTTCAGTTCTTTGGAATGTCGAACTGAAACCTTTATTTCGCTCACTGGGGTAGACTGTTCTAGTTCCACGTGCCATGTTTAATGGATATCAGTTATCTCCAGTTAATTCTCCTCTCCAAGTTCTCCACTACCTTAACCGGGTATTGAACTCACACTCTCAGGGTCTTGTCATTGGATCTAACCAACGGCTTCATCCACTGTGCCATGTGTCAAGAACACATAGTACAGACTACTCCAGCGATCGAATTAAAGGGTTCAGTCCGATATTTCGGCCGGAACGTTGTAATATATATGGCGACAAAAATGAGGACCTTAGCCCAATTAATGTAAATAGTGTATGATTGATTTCATCAAATAAAAATATAGACAAGTTCTACGAAATAGTTTAAAATACCATATTCCATAATAGGTCACAAGGAAGCCTTATGCCCATCAAGAATATAAAAGCTAAGATAAGAACTGAGCAGGATAGGGAAATTGTTGGCAGATATGTACAATATCTCTCAAGAAGTGTGGAGAAAAATAGATTCTTTAATGCATGGCGAATTGTAAAGCAATAAAAAAACATTGATTTGAAAAATATCCAACACGTTTGTGGTATTGTAAATAGCAAAGGTGTAGATATCGGAAAAATAGATTTGTTGAGCCAAAATCGGAAATAAACAGCAGGAAAGTCAAACAAAAATGACAAATAAAAAAGGTTTTCTGAGTCGGAGTATTCGCGCATACTTCCGGTTAATAAATTAATCCTTTGAAAATAAATTTCAACATTTTACAACCCAGTAAAAATTCCCCACCGACAATTAAAAAATATGCATCCTGATCCCTATGAAGGTTATATAAGCAAAGCAACTAGAATAGATAAGCTAGTAAGTAGAAGAAGCGGCAACATTCTGTAACAGATTCACCACAGCACGGTTTTAAAGACATTTCTTTACTTATTCACCAGTCTCCTGACCATGCTATATGACACTTATACATACCCCCAGACTCTTCCCCTTGCCCCTTTTTCCCACTCAACACTCTAATAATTCACATTTCTTTTTATCTTAACAACTACAAACAAGGACTTAAAGAACTTTGATACTCATAAACGCTACGAAACCTTTAGTTGTAAAAAGAACTGAAAAAAAAAAAAAAGTTTTATATTTCTATATTTAAAAAGCTTTCTCAGGTTTTTCTTTGCTGGGGCTGATTTAAAACGGCTACCCTTAAAATATGATGTCAAACCTTGGCTAGGGGTGCGCTCGCTTCCCAAATTGAAAATGTTAAACAAGCTATAAATGGAATTTAAAATAGCATTGGAAATGTAACCGAAGATATTAAAAGGAAATACGGCATGTCTCTGGCAAAGAAACCTGGCGCGAAGTATGTGAAATTTCGCTGAACAATCAGATAGATTTGCCACATGGACAAAAAAAAAAAAACAGTAGGATTCTGTGGCGGACTTCATCGCATTAATTTAAGATTAGGAAACAGGGCTGACGCGGAAAAGATTAATCAAAAGACACTGTTACACATAAAATATGTATTTAACAACATATAGAATATCAAACAACGATGTGAAGGAAATCCTGCACTTAAGTAAGAAAAGGTTGAATTAACCAAAAGTTGTCTTTCTTTAACTGTTATTTTAGTATTCCAAAGTTCTCTGGAAGGATGTTCATAAGAGTCTCTGGTAATGATTGTTCTTGAAAGATATTGCTGTGTAAGAGGAGTTTATGTGAGGGTGTACAAGGTATGTTCAGCATGTGAGTGGTGTGTGTGAGTGAGTGAGAAAGTTGGTGCAGGGTTTCAACTGTCGTGGATTCATTTGGCAATTGACTTTCCCACTAATGAGATGAAAAAAAGATCTTACCATACATAAGCGACCATAGGCTCCAGAACGCTCTGCAGGATAAATTATTCTTCACGTGTAAACGATCTGATTGGTCATCATCGACCAATCAGCGAACGAGTTATGGAGAAACTTAAGAACGCTTTTGTAATTTGTTTCTCCGAAAAGTGCACAAAATTTACTACTTAAAAATAGAGCGATTACAAAATTGTCGCATTGCTGCGATTTGTAAATTGCTTATAATAACATAGTGGTGATTAATTAACCAATGAATGCTTGGCGTTGTATGTGATTTGCATTTTTGTAAGTATGTATGTTTGTGCGTAATAGCTCTGCACAATTTTAATGAATAGAGCTCGCAGGAGAATTTGAATGGATATAAATTAAGAATAATGTGGATATTTTAAAACAACTGGAAAATAAATTAATATTTCATTGTCAGAATTTCGTAAGAAACGACACTAATTCATGGCATATATTATTACATGCGCGAGTCTGCATTCACACACGCGTACAATTATATATAATTGGATACTGTCAATGCTAGCAATTGAAATAAGACATTCCATTAAGTAAAGCATTGAAAACCTTTTAAAATGTTAAAACAGTTTGATCTACGTAGAAGTACCACATATATAATCCTCAGCCAAGTATATTATAAAAACAAACAACCCATATTATAAAAGCTGTGAACTCCTTTTACGACTACAGCAAAAGAACACACGTTGGTGAGACAAGAATGTCTTATTACATCTATGTTAAATCCTATAGAGAGATGATCCTGGTAAATCCTATAGAGAGATGAATGAATAAGAAGCTATGTAAAGGATTTGTTATTGGTGAACATAACCTCAATAGCATGTTACGTGGATTTTCCTCTTTTAATAAGCGTTCCAAAAGAAAACCGGAAAGTACTGATTTCTCATGATAAAGGATTAAATAGATATTGATAATAATGTGCATAACGTTTTTCTCTTCCCATCCCTGAATAACAACAGATTCACGTAACACGAAGTTTACAGGATTATGTAGTAGTTGGCTGGTTATATCTTCCAAACAATTCAATATAACTGCCTTGTATTTGCTAAGCATGGCTGCTACTTCATTATTCTGTTCTGCAATATGTCCCATATAGAATGTATGAGTTTTAATTCTGACGTTACCAGGGGACAATAGATTCCCTTGCAATAGTTTCTTATCATCAGCATCATTTTAAGGTGTTTTTTTTTAACGAAATCAGTGTAGTCCCAAAAATTTTGTCACTGGTATAGATATGTATATACTCACAATTATGGAGATGCTGTTAATCTTTAAATTTAAGCTTTTCCATAAATCCGTTTGTTTATCTCTGGAATTGTTTGTGCAGTTGTTTTTATTAACATTTTTGATCTGTTGCTTTGGAGTTTTGGGATCCATAACCACAGAATCAGTGAAGTCGTCACTAGATAACTTTCGATAATTTCTTAAAATTAAGTGCTTATTTTTGTCAAAATTTTAAAAAACCTCATTCTAAGGTTTTTTTTTTTTAAGAAATACAGTATGGATATGTAGAGCTTTTTTTATTGGTGAAAATTAACTTAATAGCATATGTTGTGTGGATTTTCCCCTTTTGATAACAGATCCACAAGGAAAGTAGAAAGCACTGATTTCTAATGATGAAGAATTATAGAGATATTCATAATAATGCTCTTCACTCCCCTGAATAACAATACCTCCACGTAACAAGAAGTTTATAGGATTATGTAGTCGTTGGCTGGTTAACATCTTCCAAACAATTCAATATAATTACATTGTACTTGCTAAGCATAGTGTATAGGTTTTAACACTGACATGACCAGGGGACAATAGATTGCCTGGAAAGAGGTTCTTATCATCAGCAGACTATGGCGGGGTTGTATTATGCTACCAGAACAAAACATGGTTAACGAGAAAAAGAAAAAAGTCAAGAAGGATTCCAAATGATCTATAACAACGTTTTTGTATCACATTAGTCAACGCCGACAACAATTTCATTAGTGCGCTTTAGAATAAAAAAAAAAATAACCGTCATCCAAAAATTTGAAGGCGTGCCCATTTTTGCCGGGTGACTGGATGTATATCTTTTTTCCTTCCTCTATTTCCAAAGTCTAAATTCTGTTCTTTTCAACATGATATATCGAGAAAATAACTACCTGACATGGCGTAAGTCATACATGAAGATGCTCAGCGTCCTTGACGATGCAAGACACTGTTATATTGACGGTAATATACTACACACAGTATTCATATCTTTGCAGGATAATAAAATAGATATTATTAACTAAAAGAAATTTACAAATAGAATGTATAAAAAATCAGCTAGATGTGCCTTTTAGCTGTTCGTATTAAAATGTTCCTACCTATCATTAAAACGAAAAACGATGCTTAATAATTTACATAGCTAATCAATATTAAAGTGTTACGATCTTTTTTAAAAGGTTGACAATATTAAAATATAATAATGAGGGATCTGTAGTTTTATCGGTATTGATCTGGCATCAGGAATCAGTCATTTTCACAGTTCCGTAACTTTTCTTTGCCTTTTCTCTAAATATTTTCAAGGTAGTTTTTTTTTTCTATTAAGCTCTTTTCTTTGATGACTTGATTTCATGAATATAAGCAAAGCATTAAATTGGCAGGTAAATCTCATCATTTTAAGGCTGAAATTGTTAGGTGTAACGGTAAGATTTATCTAATAGTTTCATCTCTCGTGTGGAACACACATCCAACTTCTTGCATACCAAACAATATCCAACCCTCAAAAATTTAAACGCAGCATCAATATTCTATATCCTTCAAACATTTTTGTTTAATTATCTCTCCGAAATAATTTTTTTTCTCTCAGTATCTTTCATTCTCAGTAATCCTTGCGTCTTAAGAACTTTATCTTGTTTGGGGTGAAAAGTTCAAAAATATACGCTTGTGTGAATGCGGCCTCATAAATCCGCAGATAAGTTCCATGCATTACTGACCAGTGTTCATTGAGGAAAAAGATTTAAATGATTAGACTAGTTATCCAATTCAAATCTGATTTAAGCCTTCGTCTATTATGGCTCATTTAGCGAGCGAGTTTGATTCCGAATCTGAATGTCGACATAGATTACTTGCCCGATCCACGCTTGGACAGACGCCATCAGCAAACAATATTTAGATGATTAATGATCTGTTTCCAAGAGAGTTTCATCTCATCAAAAAATGTGGTCTCAGGGAAATACACTCTGATATCTGCACTAAAAGTCGGGGAATCCAGTTATCTTTAAGAAAATATGGACTTTAAAGAAGACCTTATGTGATTTATTATATTTGTTTTAATGCCTGTATCTGGTTAACGCTGTTATAAAGAAAACACTGAAGAAAAGATTAGTGAAGAAATTGTTTACTTACACGAAGGGCATGGATTAATAAATCAATATATTTTCAAAATAAAATCTCAGATTGTGTGAAAAAAGAGGGGTTTGCTTTACTCGGAAATATAATTTTAACATGGGAACCTTCTGACAAACAAAAAAGTTTCACAAAAGAGTACCACCACTCCTTCGTTTACGTGGGGGCTTTTTGAAAAAAAAACAAAGACGTGACCGAAAATTCCAACTTTAAAATCTTTCTATTTGGGCTTCAATTTAGTTAAGTCGAAAATATCATCACTATTATTGCCAATATTGTTATGATTTCATCGTTTTTTTTATTCCAATTTTATTAAACGGCATACTAAATCTACATATTATAATAAGCACACGTTTCATCTTTTCCTCATATATATATATATATATATATATATATATATATATATATATATATATATATATATATATATATAACGATAATAATGATAATTGTTAATACCAAAATCTCCTCCTCAGAGTTTCATGTAATAACAATATTGAGTCAAGTCTTTGGTATTGATAATAGTATTATATAAAGTTTAGGCACTTTCGACTTTGACATTGCGGGCCTCCGTTATTTATTTTTTAACGTTTTTTAACTGATTTTAAGCTCTTAGATAATTTTAAGATTTTAGCTAATTTTTAAGCTTTAGCTTTTATTCATATATATATATATATATATATATATATATATATATATATATATATATGAAGTTATAGGAAGAATAATTAACTGCCAATGAAAATTAGCGTATTTTCTAAGCAAATATTTGAAAATTACTTAATTAATTAAACATAAATAGTCGTCTCCGTATATAGTTTTAAGTAATTCGTGAAATTTTGAGAAGATTCGCTCTCTCTCTCTCTCTCTCTCTATATATATATATATATATATATATATATATATATATATATATATATATATATATATATATATATACAAAAAGAGATTTTTCTACGAATTGGTGCACCTCGATATTATTCGCTCTCTTCCTTACGGGTATTATGAAATAACACTGCTTTATTGCAATTCTAATGTTTTTTTGTTCTTAATTTGACATTTGATACAATAGCATTTGAAAATGAATTTATTTACCTAGCTCTATAACATTCTAAAAGATAAGGAAGAACACATGTAAGTGCTACGTACCGCGATAACTCTTTCGTTGTGCAAACATGGCAAATACGGCAGAACGATTGAAGATAACTGATGCGTATAAACAAGGTGATGCATATACAACAAGTTCCAATCGTTTAAATGCCAAAAGATCGACAACTGGTAGAATTATCAAGAATTACAACGAAACTCAATGTGTTGAGGATGAAATAAAGACCGGCAGGTAAGGTTTCGTTCTGAGAGAATTGAAAGAGAAATAGTTAGAGATGTCTCAAAGAATCCTCACTTAACAAAATGGACATTGCCAAAGATGTACATACATCAGGTTTGAATGTATCGACATATAGAGTCATTAGATGCTTTAATTGAGCACGTCTTTGAGCCTGCTGCCCAAGAAAATCTCCTTTTCTTAAAGCTCAATCAGTTACGTGACACGCGTGATTCACTCTTAGACGATCATGTGTCGAAAGATATATGACAGCCTAGGTAGATTTTTTTTTTCCCGTAGTAGTTTGTCATTTCTTTCTGCGGTAGAACACTTGCAATCCAAGGCTATAGAACACGGTCTGTCCTGCTTTTTATCCATAGCCGGGAGGAGAAGATAATTTATTGCTTTCTCAAGGGTATTAACACGTGAGTGAATGTAATGGTTTCGACTGGAATTCGAACCCCGCTCTCTGAGACGCTATCAATTACTCCACCGTGCTTAAGGCTAAACTTCTAAAATACAGATTAGCTTATGCTAGAATCTAAGACAAGGGATTAAATATTGGAAATCTGTTATTGGTCAGATGAAACACACTAGAATTATTTGGTCACATGATCTCTCGTTATGTATGGGAGAAATTGAATTCAGCTCATAAACAAAAAAGTAACCTTCTTATAATTAAGCACGATGGTGGGGGACTTCACCTCTTGAGAGGTTTTGCTGATTCTGGACCAGGAGAGCTAGTGCGTGTTCAGGATATCATGGATAAAGTGAAGTATTCTTAAAAATAATATTAAACCAAGTGCCCGAAATCTGTTTTTGAACAGGTCAATTATCCGAAGCACACGGCACGAAGTGTTACAAAAAACGAAGATGAGAGAAAAATGAAGGTATTGGCGTATGCCGCTCAAGGTCCTGAGCTAAATCCCAATGGATATATATGGGCGATTTGAAGAAAAAATAAAGACCAAAAACACATTCGAATTTAAAGGAACAAGAAGCTATTGTCAAGGAATAAACGAGCAAATTGCCCATCAGTTTATTTACACAGTTGATTATTGATGCCAGAGAAACAATAACTTTGCCCTATATAAATGTTATTTGGTATTTTTGTATCACTGACATCAAAAATACATATTTTGTTTGTGTACATCACAGCATATTCTTTCAAATCCATTGTTTCATCATTTGTAACAAAATGAACATAAAGTTTCCATGAAAATTTTGAGATACTATAGTTGTATTTGTAATTATGGAACTGCATATATATATATATATATATATATATATATATATATATATATATATATATATATATTTATATATTTAGGCAGCAATCCTTCCTTTATGCATGTTTCATTAAAAACGACAGACAAGGTACTACGGTTGAGCTTTTTATTTAATTTTTCTTGTGTTCTGGCAAGAGCTTTCTTTTCTGAACAAAGAACGAACATTATCTATGAGTTCAAATGCCCTTTAAGGAACTGCGTTCCTCACCAAACCGGACTCATAAATAATTACATCGGCTACACAACCACATGTTTATCCAGACGTCTTACATTACACCTATCTGATCACAGTTCCATCAGAACACATTTAAACACACACTCAGATTTACACGACACTATTAGGAACATACTAGTAGAAAACAAATATATTAACTGCATCCACTTGCAAAAAAAGACTAAAAATAATGGAAGCTCTAATAATAAAAAAGAAAAGGCCAACCCTTAACAATATTAACTATGAACAAAAAGCGCTCGGAAACACAGAACATTCGAACAGTTCTTACACACTCTTTGTCCAGAAAAGAAAGCTCTTATCAGAACACAAGAAAAATTAAATAAAAAGCTCAACCGTAGGACCTTGTCTGTCGTTTTTAATGAAACATGCATATATATATATATATATATATATACTAGCAGCATTGCCCGGCGTTCCCCGTGCTTGATTCAAAAATCGTACAAATCTTACAGTAATCGCTATCACTTTACTTAAAAAAATTTTGCTCTTCCTTGCCTTTAAAGGAGTGCCCTTTTCCGTGCTGATGTTGCTACATGCCTTACTCATAGTGCGAATTTTTTCTAAGTTCTATACTAAATATTAATTCTGTAACGAAAAAAGAAGTAAACAAAATGAACACAAAACGATCAGCTTTAAAAAAAGGACTCGTTACTGGAAAAAACAAATGAAAAAAGAATATTAACAACAAATAATTTTTCGAACCCAACCTACTTCTCCGGAATCAGAATCAACGTTGAGTTTAAGCAAGCGAATGAGCCAATTGGAGTAAAGTGTCATGCAGATTTAATTTTTTCCCAATTGTGACGAATGCAGCTATCGATCTTTTTTGCATACTAGCATGCTAGTTAACATTCGTGTCAGTCATCTGTTGGCTTTCACGCTGGCCAATAGAATATTAGTGGCAGCCAGCTATAGGGTCTCTGTCTGGCCAGTAGAAAATGGCCGCAAACTACATGAAAACTGCCGTAGAAGTATGAAAAAATCGATTATTTCCGCTATCGATGTGAGTTGAGAAATGCAAAGTCGGGCTTGGTCTTCCCGCTAAATTAGAGCATGTGCATGTAAATTTTGGTGCAAATCTGTCAAACATTGCGGCTGTGCATTCGTTACACACACACACACACACACACACACACACACACACACGCACACACACACACATCCTGCCGGATTTTGGTTGTACGCTCTCGAATCTTTGCTGATGTTGTTCCCGAACGTGCTCTTTTGGATCCATTGCAGGACTTTGGGGTACCCATAGCAGTGACATGATTCCTTGCTATTCCTTCCAGGCCTTTGCTGCTTTGCTAGTATGATATGGCGCTCCATTTTCTTTAAAAAGTTAGACATTCTTGTCATTCTGATTGGTTTCAAAGAGAACCATGCTCAGATTTGCTTTCAGATCAGATCAGACAGCGCCCCACATCATGATTCTAATTACTCCATGTTTAACAATCGCCTCCAGACATTCAGTGTTTCAAGTCTTTTTCTGATTTCTCTAAATATTAACCTGACTCGAATTCGAATATTGGCAGAATTTACTTTCATCTGCCCAAATTACAGATTGCCAAAATTCATAAATTTTGCTCTCGAATTCTCTCGCCCAGTCCACACGCCTTTACTTGATAACTTCTGAAATCAAGGGCTTATTTCTTGCAACTCTTCTTTGATAGCCTTGCTCTTTCAGAGACTTTCTCACCGCGTATGGCGACATTTCCATGCTGTTGACAATAAAACGCTCTGACGATGGCATCAGATGACTTTCCCATTCAGGGCCATTTTCAATCGCTCAGACACGATGCTTGGTCTTCCTGAACGTTGTTCTACACGACATTGGCTCTCTTCATTAAATTTCTTGACAATATTATTAACCGTTTGATGATTAACCTAGAAAAACCTAACAATTTTTCTATTTAGTTTGCCATCCTATTTTTTTCCCTCGCTGAATTCACCAATTTCCTTACTTCCGCGAACTTTCATTATGAAATATAAGTGAACTATCGTTCATAGATTAGAATAAGTTGATACTAACACAATATTGTCTGAAAAGGAAAAAAGAATATATGTTATTACACAAGCCAAGATTGCTTCAATTAAGGGTGGCTAAAAACTTACCATAGCCCACTGTACATAAGTGACTGTAAAGGTAGGTATATAGTAGGTAAATAAATACAATGCGCAAAATAGGTAATCAATATTATGAGTTTTGTGCGCACATTTTGTTTTTAATTTACTGTATAACTACTTTTGCACCAACCAATATTTATATATATATATATATATATATATATATATATATATTAAGAATTGGACAAAAGTCCGACAATTTATTAAATACATTTTATGTTTAACATTCTTTTTATAGATACAAGTATTTAAGTAAATGCTCTGTTTATAATAAACAGTATTAAATAACATTTACCCGCCTGAACGTCAAAGGACGAATATTTTCTATGAAGATTTCTCGGATATTCAGGCCGGCAAATGTTATTTAATACTGTTTATTATAACCTATAAAATCTATAAAAAGAATGTTAAACATAAAAATGTCTTTAATATATATATATATATATATATATATATATGTATGTATGTGTGTGTGTGTGTGAGTGTGTGTGTGTGTGTGTGTGTGTGTGTATGAGGTTATGAATTAAATAGGGAAAATTATCGCTGCCGACACTGGAGTTTGAACACAGATCAACAGAGAGCAAACGCAGGCGATCCTATTTCAGAATAAGTAGATCACGTGATGGTTAATGAACCCTATATATGGCAATTAATGTGTCGTCTAAATGATCACTAATTTCTACACTATCCTCTATTAATATACGGATCAGTATTTCTCTATACTGGTCAATATAAGGATTGCTATTCGAGGGAATATTATCGAGCAAGTAATATTAGTGCGAAGTGCTATTCGAAGGTGTCTGACACTAGTATTTTTCAAAAGGGTACTATAGTGGTATCAGTTATTACAAAGTCTCTACGTCAACGAGATAACGAAAGGGACAACGCGCATTGGTTGACATCATAGAAGTGTCAATGATTACTCGTTGGCATCAGAAAAGCGTGTGTATGTGTGTGTGAGAGAGAGAGCGATAGCGAGAGAGAGAGAAAGTGTGTGTTATATAGAGCCAAATGTAATGGCGAATATTTAATGCATGCAATCAATAATACGCTGCAGGTTAGAACAGATTGGAAGTACGTTTGGAAGTACATAGTTCAGGTTTGAAACGGCAGTAACAGCGTACATTAAAGAAAATCTTTTTTTAGTTGAGAACAACCGCGAAGGCGCAATTTAATTAATTTTTTGAAAACCTTGGATTTTGATGAAATATCTGTCTATATTTCTGAGATGAGGTATTATTTACATTATTCGGACTATTGTCCTCATCTTTGTCGCCATATTTATTAAAACGTTTCGGCCGTTGTACGCCCCGGCGTTCTTCAAGTGGTTCGAATGTCGATTGATCTAGTTCCACATGCCATGTTTAATGGATGTCAGTTAATTCTCCAAGTTCTCCACTGCCTTAACCGGGTATTGAACTCACACTCTTTGGGTCCTGTCACTGGATATAACCAACGCCTTTACCCACTGTGCCATGTGTCCCTGAATTTCTGGGTATTATAAACCTAATGTCTCAGCCTCATTTTTTTTCCAGTGCTCATACCAGTGCTGTGATCATTTCATGTTTTTACCAGAGTTCTTATTGCAATTTTTGTTGTTATTATTGCTTTTTCTCTGACACTCCTTATTCCTGGTTCACATATTGGCACGTGGAACTAAATAAAACTGTTATGATAAAAATAGAAATTTATTATATTTGGTTGTTGGTTGATTTTCAGTGAGCAGCATTTTGTAAGCTTTTGTTAATACTCGGTGCCATGATAATTAGGAAAGGTAAAGAATTGTATGTTCTATTTCGTAAAAAAAATGTTGCATGTTCGACTCTGTTTAGTTTATCTACTAGGTCAGATAACTCAGTATCAAGCGGATATATTAATAGAGCAGCATCAATTATATCAGAAGGATGTTGATTGTTTAGGTAAACTATTTTGGAAAGGACCAAATTCGCAAAATTCTAAGGAAATACATACCATCACTCCACTAGAAAATGGTCCCATGTGTAATTCAATTTTCCTTTTAGTAAAATCATTACTAAATGTAAAATAGCATTGATGAGACGGCAGAGTTTTATTATTTTCGCTTTTGGAAGGGAGAGGTTTCTTTTTTATTATGATAGATGCTTTTTGAAGAAGGCATCTTTTCAACTGGGCCATGAGTTTGTTAGTCATGTTTATTTTCTTTAGTTTTTCATCTAGGCTGCCCGGGTTCTTTATATGAGATGGACTGGTTGTTCCAAGGAAAGGGGTTAGAATTTTTGTTATGGCAGTTTTTGCGGGGAAGCATTGTCTATTCCTGAAATAGATACCTGTTTTGAGGATTTTATGCTGACGCCGATTTTTACTAAATACAGTGTAACCCAGATATAAGAGACCCGAATTTAAGAGAAACCCGGATATAAGAGAGATTTTCTCTGGTCCCAAATTAGAGCCTGTGTTAATGTATATAAAATAGACCAAACCCGGATATAAGAGAAACCCGGATATAAGAGAGATTTTCTCTGGTCCCAAATTAGAGCCTGTGTTAATGTATATAAAATAGACCAAACCCGGATATAAGAGAAACCCGGATATAAGAGAGATTTTCTCTGGTCCCAAATTAGAGCCTGTGTTAATGTATATAAAATAGACCAAACCCGGATATAAGAGAAACCCGGATATAAGAGAGATTTTCTCTGGTCCCAAATTAGAGCCTGTGTTAATGTATATAAAATAGATTAAACCCGGATATAAGAGAAACCCGGATATAAGAGCCTTCTTCTCCGCTCCCGACAACTCTCTTATATCCGGGTTACACTGTATATATTTTTCACAAATATTCGATTATAATTACATATGTTAGTATTTAAATTAAATTATTGATTTCCTACAATTTTGAATCGGGTAATGAAGAGGCCTATTCACAAACAGAATATTTTCTAAAGAAAAATGTATTAGGAATTGTTTTATGCTGCTTAAGAATATTTATAAGGGTTGTAAACTCCTTACTGGATTCTGTGAAATACACTCTGGAACTTTCAAGCAAAAAGGCGTGCAGAATATATAACAGAAGAGGAAAATAACCTTGGAATTTAAATCATTAGATAGGAAATATCTACAACTTCTGAACCTAAATGTTCTACTGTGCTTGCTGAAGAAATGAACTCATTGCCCCGAGATCATAAAACATTTTCTCGTAGACTCTTTCTAAAACCCTCGTAATATATGGCATATCTGGAAGAATTGCGATCAAAATAGCCTTCTTAAAGGGTACAGCTCAGAAGTATTTGCATAAGAATAACCTTTGTAATTATTTAACATTCTTCTTAAGTGAGTGTCTTTTCAGGAACTAAGCAATCATGGCTCTCTACTATTTCCTGCCTTCATTTGATTGTTTAGCGTTAGTTATTTTTCCTCCCTGCCAGCCATTTCCATAATATCGTAACGTAGCTTATTACTTCTGCCATTATAATGATTTTCCAAGCTTAGCTTAGATGTGGCACAAGGCCAAAATTATGGGGCACCCAGTGAGGATCGAACTCATTACTCATTCGTCATTTTTCTAGAGAGACGAGCTTGCTAACCATTACTCCGCCTCGAGGTGACCCAAACGAATAAAGACGCTCCCGGGCGGGGAAATTATACCTCGGTTCCCCGCGTGATAGGCGCCAATGCTTACCACTCTACTACCGAGGATTACTTCTGTCGCTATATACTGTAATAAGTCCTGGGCGTGATAACATTTCTAAATTCTTCTCAAAACAACCCCAGGATTTTCAGCTGTCTATGTTTTATTTGGCATCTCGACTGCAGTTCCTCTATCATCGACGTGATTTGTCTCCCATTGTCTTTTCGACGAATATTTTTATGTCAAGTGTTGTAATGATCTTTTTTCCCTGCTGAATGCAATTCATGTATTTAAGCATTCTACTAGATTGCCATCTAGATCCATTTCTTTTACTGAGGAAATACCTAAATGCAACGGCCACGTCTACTCCCCAAATTTTTTTTCTTTTTTTCTCGCGCCTCCCGCCTGTGGAATTCCCTTCTGGTTACTTGCTTCCCTGATAACTAAAACATTAAAATATTTAAATGCAGCGTCAATCTTCTGTCTTCTCGAACCTTGTTCATCTTTAAGTCTTTCCTCAATCATCCCTATTCTCAGTTTTCTCTTTCACTTTCACTTCTTGTAACCTCCTGCGAACTTGTGGCATCACCGCCTTCCTTGGGGGTCAAATGATCAAAAAAAGAAGTGAAAAGAAAAAGAAATGTGTTTTTATTTTCGACTTTATATTTCTACAGTTGCTCCCATGTGCAGACCATAGGATTTTCAGCACCCATCTATTAAATCACTATATTGTGGTTTATATCTCTTCTTCGCCTTCGACATAATAATAGAAAATAAGTACAGATTATGAAGATATGTAGAATAGATAATGATTGTCCTTAGACTTGAAAAGGTTAAAATCGTACTTGTCAGGAGAAAACGTATATTGGGAGTTTCTTCCACAAAGTAACAGTTCTTGGCAAGAAAATGTCTGTACGGAATAGAAAGGGAGTGACGATGTTTCGACCCAATGGACGTGGCATTCCACAGCTTAGCTGTAAAGGAGTCACATGGAATTACCCAGAGCTCATTGCTTTACAGAACATAATATCTCATAGTTGTTCAACTGCCATTTATTTCAAATGAAATTGACCATATTCTCAGAAATTTGAATGGTCTTTGGAAGGCATCTTTAGCTGTGTCAATATAACTTTTGATCTATGAGCCAGATATCCCATCTCGTTTTACTATACTACCCAGAAACACTTGTTAATAATTATTTCTTATTGTTTTCCTGTTCTAATTTTCTAGGTATCAGCCATCTGAGACTGTCTTAAAAACTGACATGCGTATTTCTTATGTATTGAAGATTATGTCCACCGTTAATAAATCCTCCTGGCTGTTCATCATGCTACATTTGTGTCATCTCTTAACACGTTTCCAAATAGCATGCACCAAATGTTGCAGTTTGTTCTAATAACTTTCCTATATTTAACCACCTCTGTCTTTTCCATAAATGTGTTTTAATGTCAGTTGTTCTAATTAACTCTCCTCAACGACCGCGTGAATTTAAGTGTAATACTAGATTGGCTATTAAATCTCATCGTCTTACTGCTGAAATAGCTAGATGTAAATGTAAGTTTTATTTGGACAGTTCATTTTCTCACAATTCTCATCTGTGGAACTCTATTCCATTTCCTTACCCTCTGACAACGCCAATCTTCAAAAAAATTAATGCAACGACAATCTTCTGTCTTTCCAAATCTTTTTTTCATTGCCCTTTATTTTCATTAAATTCTTCTCATCCACTTTGACTTTATCTGTTATTTCTCTTGCTTAGTGTGAAATGCTTGAATAATAAGTCGACCTTTCCGAGTAGTGAAAATTTGTGTTCAAATCTATTAAGCATAAGTCTAGAATTGTTTTTATCTTTTTTGCTTATGATTATAGGAAGCTTAACGGATTTTGAAAAGGCGGAATCCAAACACATATCAAGTTTTGACAATGCACACGAATAGCAAAATAAGATCATTTTTTACTGCCATATTTGAAAATTATAGAATTTTTTTTGTAAATATTTATTTGAATATTTTCATTCGATAAAAGATTTCGAGAAAATTAACATTCAGAACACATGGCAAAAGACAAGATTTTTTTTATGCTTTTAGCAATTAAATTCATTTTTTAAACTTCAAACACTAGTGTTTCGAAGCAAAATATCAGATGAACCAATTAACACACACACACACACACACACACATATATATATATATATATATATATATATATATATATATAGAGAGAGAGAGAGAGAGAAAAGAAAGAAAGAAAAGAGATACCTATCTTAGTCGACGCGCTTCATCTTCCGGCAACTAATTTATGCTTTAGAATTCTTACTGGTATGGGTGTTTACGTTCTGATTAGTCCCAAACTAAATAAACTAAATTCATTCAAATACCAATTTGTAATACAATTTCTTTTGTTTCTTAGATATTGAATTGTATCACTTCGCATCCCCCATAGAATGTTTGATGCTTTCAGTAACCTGATGAATACGTAGAGCAGTTCGAACTGAATAATTTTTAAATTCTTGTTACAAAATAAAACGGATGCATTTGGATTAATCGAGTCTCACAGAGTAGAAAATACGCTGGTTAAGATAATTTTCCTTTTCTCTTTATTATATATATATATATATATATATATATATATATATATATATATACGATGGAATGATGAATGTTTGTTAGTATCTTGCACATGTCTATCGGTACTTATGAAATGTGCACGTGATAATTATATATAAATATATATATATATATATATATACACACACACACACACACATATATATATATATATATATATATATATATATATATATATATATATATATATATATATAACTGTGACCAATGAGGACGTATGAAGCAAGATAACTTAATACTTAAATTTAATATTCTTGGGAGCAGTAGTAATTTCTGTGGCAATAATATATTACTTGTAAATGTTTTTCGTCAAAAATATATTGCTGGCCTTTTTTCTTTTCCAAAAATGTCTTGCTTGTAATATTTATTTCTTTTAAATTGCATTGCTGCTAATATTTTTCCTTACAAAATGTATTCTTGGTAATAGATCTTTTTTTACAAAAATATAATGCTGGTAATATTTTTTTCAAAATTTATTCTAGGTAATATTTTTTTCTTTTGCAAAAATGTGTTTCTGTTTATATTTTTTAACAAAAACATATTGCTAGTAATTACTTCACTGTGGAAAGGCATTGCTGGCACTTCTACTACAAAAAATGTATTTTTATACCTTCCTGGTGTTTTGACCCAAGTTTAGGATTTTTCTGTTTGCCCATAGTTTAGACCCACACAGGTGCTACCACCCGGGCTCAGGTTGAAATTGGGAGCGACAACAATTAAGAGATGGTTACATTCTCCTCAAAACCTCTCGATCAGAGAACGGCCCTGCTGCCGGATGTAGTTTAACGTCATACCCGAAGCCAAGGTGTAATTAATAGCAAAACTGAGTAAATAATGTGATGGTGGAAACAAAAGTTATTTAGAGGGAAAAAAAGATAGGGAATTGTGCATGCCATGACCGCACAAGTCTTCAAAGAGCATGATACATGAAGAAAAGAGAACGTTATAACTTCTTTCATAGTTACTTTCAAAGTATTCTTTTAAATGAATATATTATGACACAATTTATTATTGGCCGAAGAATACTGACTAAATACAGAATGCTGACGATTATTATTACAGACATGACTAAGTGAGTGTATGCATCAGTTACATTGCATGACCTCCCTTTTTCGTTACCTCTGATATTCACGTAACTCATAAAACATTTTGAATAATTTATTTACCTTCCATTTGTTCCTCTCATGTATTCATCACGGACAGATCATTGATATTTAAGCAAATGACCTCCAGCATCCAATAATCTCATGGGGAATTAAACATTACATGATACCAATAACCGCCAAAGCGACATTTTAAACATTTACAAACTTGCTCATTGTTTTGTTTCGTATAAATATATTCTGTTTTTTTGTTTTGCAATAGCAAGGAGACGTATTTGCCTCTATTTTTAAACAAATGGTTTGATGAAAAGAACACGTCGTCAGAAAAATCACACAGTAATGTCTATTTAGAGCGTGATACTTCGTAAAGAATTACATGGTAGACTGAAACGTAACAGAAAATAAAAAAATACTTTGGCAGAAAGTAAGTTTGCTTGGGGTTCTTGCCAACTCAAAATTGAGAGGACAAATTTCACGCTGTTTAATTTTCCTTCTGCTGGAACATTGCGATATTTTTTTTTCTCTCAAAATAACATAGGGATGAATAAGTTTTACAAGCTGTATATTTAAATAATTTGTGGGTGGTGGCACTAGAATGTATTATGTCTTTCAAAACAGACATTTCAAAAAGTATATATTCACTTAAACATATTATAATACCTGCTTGTTCCAACATTAGTAATTTAGTTCACAGATGCTTTGCGTCCTGTCATCAGCTCGGACAAATAAGGGACCATACTCTGCTGGTAACTAACAGACGGAAGACAAGGACATTTCAGTGACGCAGTTTGGTTTTTAAAGAGGAAAAGAAATCACTCATAGAAAGACAAATTTAAACAACAAAAAAACAAAGAATCAAAGAAAAAAAGGAAATAAATATATAAGAAAGAAAAACGAAAGAAAGAAATGACTGCTAGCGGAGGAAATAATACTCTCATGGATTTAACGTCTTATTCAGTGAAATGGAAACTCTTAAGAAATTTTAATTTTTAATTTGTGCCTTTCAGTTCTCTAAGTAATGCTAAGTTTTCATTAAGGATGGTTATTACAATATTTGGTTCATACTGTTATGGTGATATATTTAACGATGACATTGTGCATTTCCATGGGATTTGTGTTTTTCTTTCTTTAGCGGCATATCAACTCCTTTTGGGTCATTTAATGCAGTAATTAATTTTTCTTGGAAGCATTAGTCGTTTCATTTACATAAATATATTGTTAGTAATGTTTTTCCTCCAAAGTTTATTGCTGGTAATTTGTTTCTTTGTTGTTGTTTTTTTTTTAATGTATTGCAGGTATTTTTTTACTATGACCATTAATTTTTAAAAATTCATAGTGTTTTGTCTTAAGTTTGGGGGCGGGTAAATATTTTCCGGGCGGTACTGTGGGGATCAGTGGGTTAAATATAGCCTGGTTCCACTCAAATCAGAAGAAATATATAATCAAAAGTCGTATGACCTTCGATACTAAATCATTGGATAGAAAATATCTAAAACTGCTGAACCAATGGAATAAGAGTAGATGAAGAAATTATTTCTCCGCTAATAATATTATATATCATTTTATTGAGTATATCTGTAATACTTGTAGTAAATTTTTTATCTAGATATGTTGTAGCCTTCGTAAAGCTTACAAGGCGTAATTATTTGAAAGGAATAGTTTTATTGCCTATGACGCACGGTGTCGTCGAAGATTTAAATCAGACGAGAGTCAAATTTAAATTCTCTCTGATTTTCAGTAATAAGGAGTTATCGTTATTTACACTACTTTCTCTTGCCTTTACTCTTATCCTAGACCTTGTTAGTATTCTCAAAATGTTGTACTCTCCGGCTTTCAGAGAGCTATCTCGTATAGTTCTTATTTAGCACTTCTTATCATTATTGCTCGCCCTCCTTCCACAAAGTTCAATGATTGTATTGCCCTAAGCCGGAACTGAACTCAAAACATCATGACTCAACAGACAACAAGTAACGAGAATGAAAGCAATTTAGCTATGTAGAATAAAGTATTCAGTTCGAAATACCCTGCAGGTTAACTTGATCGTCATGTCACTGATAAAGTTTGGAGAGTATAAAGACTAAAAAGTTGGGATAACAAAATACATAGATAAGGACAATAATCAGAGTATTAATAATATAATTAAATTTACATTGGAAATGACTGCAAATAGAAATTTTCTGATCGAAAAATTATTTTTTTTTTTTATATTTTATCATTTCTGTTAAAATATACTGCACATTATATTTTTATTATTTTTAAGCGTTTCATCCCAAGCAAGGCGGGAAGCCACTAGGACGCAAGGGGTTACGGAAGATTTGGAGCAAGATCAGATAGGAGTGATAGAAGAAAGGATGAGGAGAAGGATAGTGGATAGATCAAGGCGAATGGAGATGTCGATTGACATTACATTTGAATAGTTGGAGATTATAGCTCTCAGGGAAACTAAAATAGGGAAGGGAGTTCCACAGGTGAGAGGTGCGAGCTATTGGAGTAGAAGAGACGGCTACATTTAGGAGTTTCCACAGTGAAGGGGTGAGAGCGGCATGACAGCCTCGTCGGGCGCTTGAACTCATGAAGTTTGGGAAGCAGCGAATGCAGCTCCTCGGAGTAATTGCCATGAAAGTATTTGTAAAACAGACAGAGAGAGGCGACAGCGCGTCCGTGAGAAAGTGACTGTAGACGAGATGCCAGAGCAGGGCAAATTATATTGCATATCCGCCTCTGGAGCTTATCAAAAACTCCGAGGCAAACAGAAGGGGCTCCAGACCATATATGGCAGCAATACTCCATGCAAGGGCGAATTGTTGATTTGTAGATCTGAAGGATCGATTTCGGGGAGAAAAGTTTCCTGGCGCGGCACAGGGAGCCAACTTTCCTTGCAGTATACTTATTAGTTATTAGTTATAGTGGAGGCACGGTGGAGTAATGAAAAAAAGGCTGGGATCGTTAAATCAGAGAGCTGAGTTCGAATGCCAGTCTAGTTCGTTACGTTCATTTACGTTCTAATACAATTGGGAAGGAGGCGCGGTGCAATAATGGATAGCGGCTCGGAGTGAGGAATCGGAGAGCTGAGTTCGAATTCCGCTCGAATCCATTACATTCCCTTACGTGCTAATAGGCTTGGGAAAGGTATGAATCCACTTCTTCTTCTCCCTTCTGAGGGGAAAAAAACAATATGCCTCGTCCGTCGTGTATCGAAAAATACATGATCGCCTAAGCGTGTATCACGCACGGCAC
>CAHIKZ030001258.1:237500-327500 GCA_903632075.3 Acanthosepion pharaonis
ATTGAACTCACAACTCTTTGTTCTAGTCACTGTTCCTACTCAGTTACTGCGCAACAACAGGAAAAAAAACAGAAAGCAAAACAAAGAAAAACAAAAAACAATGAGATAACTCCCAAAACATGATGATGTTATATATCTCGTGGAACTAGAATGGCATTATGCATTATTATTCCTTCCTAAATATCAGAAATTAAATTCAGATACAGAGTAACAGATTAATTCATGTCTAACTGATTAAAAGATTTAATCGACGAAAAGCCTTCAAAATTATCCGATGAAATCACTGTAGTCTTCTATAAGGCCAACACATGAACTCATGCCCCGTTCCAGACCTAGCTGTTATTGATACTGTTTGTCTAGATTTTTCTACTGCAACTAATTTTGAACCTTCAGATTATAAATTAATTCATTTTTTTTTTAATGGGAATAATTTTAATTCTCTGGAAGCATGTGAAAAAATTCTTAGATCCATGCATCACCCAATTTCGTGTGAATGGAATTGCAGAATTATTCCCAAATTACATGTAATTGGAAAGCGTATCTGACGACCATTTTGTCCCGTTGTAGGCCGAGTCGCTTTCATCGCAACCTTAGTTCACGTGGCTTTCATGAAAACAAGATTTAAAAAATGACTGTTTCCAATTCTTACAGAAAATTCAAATTAGACGCATTTTCACCAATTAAAAGATTTTACTCATACAATTGAATTGTATAAAGCGTATTGTTTGTATTAACTAATTTATTTTCTTAGTGGGAAAACTTTACGACTATTGAATAGTGGAAGAGGTAAAAGAATTAGCTGTGTGACTGTGTGTCTGTGTGTATCTGTGAGAGCGAGAGAGTGTGAGAGAGAGAAAGAGAGAGATTTCCAGTTTCTAGCAGTTGTTCGAACTGAAATTTCGTTAATTCATGAATGAAAAAGAAAGACGTACGATTCATCCGTTCGTTTGATTTTATTTTTTTGTGAAGTCGGACTTTCAACGTGACACACAAGTTCGATTGTTAGCTGACTACATATTATTTATTTGATTTCTCTTTCCCCGGAAAGGACTCGCACTTTGGCGAATTTTCTCAACTTCAGGGTATCAAATATTTTTATCTAACTTCTTATCAGCATTAACGACGTACATCCTGTGAAACGAGTGAAAAAAAAGTATGCTAGAAAAATTAATAGTTAGGATTATGTTTTCCGCTCCGTAAGCCATGAAAATGATTTATTCTCATCTACTCCACAAACACAATTTTGCAAGAATTATGAAGATGTCTCAAAAACAACAAAAGTTAATGGAATACCTGTCTATATTTCTGAGATGAAGTATCATGTACACTACTTAAATTATTCAGCCTATTGTCTTCATCTTTGTCGCCATATTTATTACAACGTTTCGGCCGTTGTACGCTCCAGCCTTCTTCAGGTGGTTGGAATGTCGAACTGAACCCTTTATTTCGCTCACTGGGCTAGACTGTTCTAGTTTCACGTGCCATGATTAATGGATGTCAGTTATCAGTTATCTCCTGTTAATTCCCCTCTCCAAGTTCTCCACTGCCTTAACCGAGTATTAAAATCACACTCTTTGTGTCCTGTCACTGAATCTAACTAACGCCTTTATCCACTGCACCGTGTCCTTGAGTGAGCGAAATAAAGGTTTCAGTTCGACATCAACCACCTGAAGAAGACCGGAGCGTACAGCAGCCGAAACGTTCTAATAAATATGGCGGCAAAGATGAGGACAATAGTCCGAATAATGTAAATAGTGTTAATGGAATATATCGGCACATATTTGGTTGAATAAACTTATGCATAGATATATAAATATTGTACTTCGAAATTTATCGTAAATCTCTGCGACTTTTTTCTATTCCAATAATTGTAAAAAGAGTAGTAGAAGAAGATATTCAATATTTCTAAGATTAACTTTCTCTATAAAGTACAAATTCATGAGACAACTATTTAGGATAGAACTTAGAAGAGTAGTAATAATCTAACCACTCAATGTTTTATATAGAATATATTTTTAAATATTTATAAAAACGAAATTTACACTTGTAGAAATTTAAATTAAAAGTATATGCGTGATTTTCTAACATAGAATTTTATAGTTTCTCCTTCTTGCGTTTGCAATGCCCTTTCAAGTTGGCTGGCATTGTTCTTGGCACCTTTCTATTTTGTTACTCTGATTCGAACCATTGATCGTCTCTCTCTTTCTGTTTCGGCTATAAATCCACTCAAATACTATAAATACTGAAATGTCAAAAGCACGCTGGTGTAGGCTTTAACAAAGCGCACAGTGTCCTTTTATAGTCCCAGTAAACAGAAATAGCTTTCTCAGAGAGGAGAGTAACAAAACTAGGGGAGACCAATCTTGATTATTCTGAAAAAGTACATTACGATGAGAGTGATATATTCTAGGTCTTATGATGCCAATAACTTAAAACTGTCGCTTTCTCATTGTTAGTACAATTTTCTTTTCACTTTCAATTTCTTAAAATCACTTTCTTCGCATGTCCTCAGCATTCGTCTAGAGCAGCGTTTCTCAACATTTATACCCTTGCGTAAACCTTAAAATAAATTGCATGACTCAAGGAACAACTGTGCAATAATATATATATATATATATATATATATATATATATATATATATATATATATATATATATATATATATATATATACCATATCTTTCTTATTTTATTTTCATCGTAGTTCACGTCGTAAATATCATAGCATATATTTTTGAATAATTGCTGTCAGGAAATAATAATCACACTTCATAAGGGAGTTTTCATTTACACAAAAAATACTAATCTTAAACGTAAAAAATAAACATAAGTAGCCAATATCATATACATATAATATAAATGTAAACAGAACGAAAACAGATAATTGTTGCATCAGGTTTTATTTGTTTATCCTTTATTATAGATAATATATTAATATTTATATATATTTTTATAGCATAATTGATTAGATAGGATGATGTCTATATTACATTATTACAAAAAAACAAGAATATATTTTGTGTGTTTAGTAATATTATGTATATGAAATTAAATAAAAAGTCAAAAGTTCATTAGCTTTTCTCACTTGTTCTCGGGGAACCCTTGGGAGGCTTTTGTGGAACTTTAGTGTCCGGGGAAGACGGTTGAGAAACGCTGGTGTAGGGAATTACTTTTCTGTGACTTTAGGCCTCCTCTTTAGTTGTTGTGGGTCAGGTTGTTTTTGATTCGTTTTTTCGTTATTTTTTTTAATAAATTGAAAACACAGTATTTTTTTTCTATTTGAAAAAGGACCACTGGTGCAATATGAAAAGAACGCAGATACATAAGCCACCTCACATACTCCATTTTCATTTAATTAATAATGGCTGTTCTGGAACGAATATATATGTGTTAAATAAACACACAACATAAAAAGTGTGTCTCCATAAAAGCCTGCCATTTTCATGAATAAATGATTTCTCTGCCGTCCACAATCCTGTTGGGAACCCATAGGCGCCAACTTATTAACAGTTTGAGTGAAAGAGATATGGAACCATTATATTTGCTATTTTAGTCGATTACAAAATTTTCGGTAATAATAAGTACCGAATAGAATAAAAATTGTGGAGATATTCATTATAATCTGTGTCACGAAAAAAGATTTGCCTTTTTGTAACGTTAAACTTGTAAGATTTTATGGCCAAATGGTGTATAACTTAACTAAAATTTCTCTCGCATTTTTCTCAAATGAAATTCTCTTTCTACTTCTTCATTTCCTGTCCACTAAGAACTTCAAAAATTTAAATGCAACACCAACGTTGTCTTTTTGCATCCTGTTCTTTTTATTGACTTTATTTTCTCAATAGCGTTTACAAATATTGATTTATTTTCTATAATCTTTTTTTTATCTTTCTTAGTGGCATTATTTGTTTGCTTAGACTGAATGTATTAAACACTTTTAAACCTTTTTTTAAAAATAATTTCTCCCGTTTTAAAATATGCCAGGCATAGTCTTTTTCAGTTATAAGCAGGAAATATCTTGTATTCGACCCGAAATCTTCTCAAATTTGATTCATATGATTCATAAAACGGCGTACCAAAATTATGGTTGCCTTACCTTAGCATAAATCATTCACTGTATCTGGTACATGAAATAAAAAAATGATCCAAACATTCGAAATCATTTCCACTAACACATACTTTGGAGAACATTATTAAAATAGAGTAAATAGAAAGAGCATAGGGTAGTCACTCTTGTGGCAAGCTTTCAAAAATAAAAATAAAAAAAAGAATGAAGAGCAATACTGAATTTAAAACCATTAGAAATCAGTCAGAACTCAGCAAGATATATAAATAATAATTTGACGGCAATAGTTTTTTGTCAACTTCAAATTGATGCCCTTGTTGCCTCCCATAATTTATTTTCTAGTTTTCAAAATGTGCCCTGACCTATTTGCTCACAGTAGGGAATATCCTTTTGTCGGACGACATTCCTATCTTCCAAGGAAATGAATTCGATCATTATCGAAGGTTTCTGACAAATCGGGTTCAATGCGATGTTTCGCCTTCAAGAGACGTCACCAATCTATCAGATCGTTCAATCTGACCCCTTGGTCACACGATATGCACCTGCATTCCACTACCATCCCTGTAAGCAGATGCAAGTGCATTTGCTTCCACATACGTATTAAGGTCACTGCTGGTAGGATGCATATTTACACAGAAGGTGCACAATATATACATAATCGCCTTTAACGTTATTTTCGAAATTAACCAAGAATTTGGTTAGATCACGTTATCAGCATTTAGTTACTTTGAGTCAAATTGGACAGAATAAAGCTGTATGTATGTATCCAAAGTCGAACTGAATAGTTATGCCGTTGAAGTGATTTCATTTGTAATAAATCACTGCTGACATCGCTTTTAGCAAAATGTTTAGTGATAATATCGATCGTTTCAGCAACGATGTAATTAAATTAAAGTCTTCAATAAAATGAGCTATTTTTTCACAATGAATATTGTCTATTCATTGTCAAAACGCAATACTCGTTGAAGAGAAATAAGCATTATTAAGAAATATTGATTAACGATTAAGTGATTACTACCCTGGTTTTATTTACCCATAATATTAGTTCTTCGATTATGAGTGATTAAAAATCCCTAACATTTGCCTGCTCTTTGTGTTACATTAATTAAAATTATAAACCTGGCACTCGTAAACTTTATAAACACATAGCGTGTTATATAGATTTGCACATCAAAGAGCAATTCTACAGAACTTTTGTTGATATAGCCTATTTATTTAAAGTGTCTGGTGATTACAAATAATGGATGAAAGGGAATAATTTTACGATTATGGCGTTTATCGGTAATCATCAATGTAAGATCAGAGTTTCTTCAAATTACCTAATGCCGGTTGTTATGAACGAATCCAACTCTATTTCGCTGATCTAAACTGTCGTTTGAGTAACTTCTTTCAAACGTTCATATTTTCTAAATCATTTCACGATTAGCAAGGGGAAAATGTCACTAAGACGCAAGCTTTACCGAGAGTGAAGGAATCCATGGAAGGTTTATTGAAGAGAAAAGTTAATAAAAGAACAGAATTCTGAAAAAAAAAAAGATGATGGTGACGATTGGAGGATGAAGAAAATTCAACACGCTAGAAGATTGTACCTGTAACTGTAACGGCATTCACCCAGGGTGGGTTGAGCCAGCTCCAATATGAGAGTTTCATGGGAATTTGGAATTCACAAGTGGTCCCCAACCCGCATGTATAGCACATGAGATTTGATTATAGTGGTGAAGGTTTCGTGCAGGACCATCCACACTTTTTGAAGGGCCGAGTACAGAGACCTGATGCACTACGTGCCACAAGGTTTTGAATTCAGAGTTTTCCTTCTCCTAGACCAGTTGCCATCGAAGGCTATAGAACCCAGTCTGTCCTGCTAATTACCCATAGCTGGAGGGAAACGAAGAGGATTCACACCTTTCCCAAGGGTATTAGCACGTAAGTGAATGTAATGGATTCGACCGGAATTCGAACTCGGTTCTCCGATGCTTCAATCCAGAGCCGCTATCCATTTCTCCACCATAGACCGAACAACCAGTGTTAAAAATCAAAACTTCACATTATGAATCATTTAGTTTTGTGTCATGCGTGATACACGCTTAGGCGATCATATATCTCTCGATATATAACTGACGAGGTAGATTTGTTCCCGCGGAAGGCCATTTCTTTTTGCGGTAGACCATTTGCCATACAGGGCTATAGAACCCAGTTTGTCCAGCTATTTACCGATAGCTGGAGGGAAAAGAAGAGTATTCATACTTTTCCCAAGGGTATTAGCACGTGAGTGAATATAATGATTTCGAATGGAATTCACACAGGGCTCTCCGATTCCTCAAACCGAGCCGTTATTCATTAACTTTTTTCTACGGGAAATAAAAAAAAAATCTTCCTCGTCAGTCATGTATGGAAAGATACATGATCGCATAAGCGTGTATTACGCATGACACATAACTGACTGAGTGTTTGAATCCTAGTCGAGTTCTTTGCATTCATTTGCAGGCAAATATTATTGGGAATGGTATGAATCCATCATCCCAACCAACCAGCTTTGAGTAAATAACAGGGCAGACGGAGTCCCATAGACAGTCTAAAGAAGGAAAAAAAAAACTAAATTCAAACCATCCTGAAAAGTTGTGGGATCCGTTAATCTATCTGGCCTAAGACATGCTTCCTCAATCCAAGCCGCTATCCATTACTCCTCCGAGAAGAATGGTGGAAGAATATCTTAGAGCATAATTTGCGTTTACATCTAGCAATTTCAACAGTAAATGAATATAACCTAGCCGACGATTTAGTACAGCGCTTAATTTCATGAAGCTGAGGTGCCAAAGAGGAACGCTCCTCAGGATTATTGTCATTAAAATATTCTATAAACCTCAAGACGTAAGTGTCGTACATTACAAGTGTCTTCCTGGTTATCTCATCCTCGTCGGATAAAACTAAACTATTTACTATGAACTTTGCTTCTAGCTGTAAATTAGATGTCCTACACCATCCCCTATCACAGCCTTTGTAATCTATATATCGTCTCAGAATGTTTCAAACAAATAAAAAGACTTAAATGAACCTAGTTTACTGTTCCAGATAAAAATCCCTATTGTTCTGTAAAACCTTTAACCAGACGTCTTCAAGCTCGTTGAAGACTTTTTAACCGCTGTCTTAAGATATTTGTTCAAGCACATAGAATCAGTTTAATCTGTGCCATGTCTAAGAAACGAAGGTGAGATCACAACCGCAGACCAATACCACACCCATACCCTCCTTAGTGCAATTAGCCAAATTTAGGAAGCTTTCATATATGAAAAAGTTGTTGAATATCTCAAAAGTTATGCATCAAGTCCTTCTCTACGCAGTTTCAATGAGTTAAATTAAAACATCAGGACGGCACTTTGTTAACAATGTGGCACACTGTTCACCATTTGTAATTTTCCATTTCCTTCAACTAGCCTATCTGGTTCTACACATCCTTCACCGCAATGTACTTATCTCAGGCCAGTACAGACTAGCATTTTTGTTATGAAAAATAACTTACATTATCTAAATAAAACTTATGAACATTAAGCACTGTTACTCTGATACTAGTGAAAAAGGAACAATAAAATACATTTACAATATAGGTAAAAAGGACTCAAATGATGTAAATTACCTATTAGAAACGACTACCTGCGACCACATGATATATTTGAGAATTGATCACCCTACTATATTCCTATTCAGACGAAATACGTTACACCTATTCGACCAGAGCTCCATTATAACTAAATTGAACACATACACAAAACAACTTGACTCCAACTACGAACACGGCCACAATGTGCTGATTGTGTTCGGAAAATAAAACATCCCTAAATCTCCAAAAGTTACAACCTATACATCCAGTAAAAAATTAAAAATAAAATCATCTTGATAATGGCTAAATATAGACGAAAGCGCTCGAAATTGCAGAATATTTCAACAATTTCTACACTCTCTGTGTCCCGAAAAGAAAACACTTGAAGGAACACAAGAAAAATTAAATAAAAAGCATAATCACTGCAGTTTGTCTCTCGTCTTTAAAAAAACACACACACACACACACACACACACACACACACACACACACACACACATATATATATATATATATATATATATATATATATATATATATATAGAAGGTGTCTCAAAATAATGTATACACTTTTTTAAATATTAATAGTTAATAATACATTACCGTGATGTGATAAAAGAAAACGATGAGGACAAAATTAAGAAAATTAAGCACAAGAATGAAACAGACTGTTGCCTCCATTGATGATTCAGATATCCATATATATATATATATATATATATATATATATATATATATATATATATATATATATATATATATATATGGATGGAAAAATGAAAAACAGATGGATTGGAAGAAGAGGGACAGTTGAATATCCACCTAGATCACCAGATTTGACACCCTTGGATTTCTTTTTGTGAGGGGTTTTAAAAGAGAACATTTACAGCAGGAAACCTGAAACAATTGCTGAAATGAGAGTAGCAATTGAAGAAGAATGTGCTCAAATACCAGAGGAAATGATACTAAACGTTTTTAGGTCTATTTCTTCAAGATATGAAAAGTGTATTGAACAGAACGGTAACCAGTTTGAGCATCTGATGCGAACTCATCATTATATGAACATTCTGCTATTGACCCAAATAACTTTTATCTTATTAAAGTTAATTTTCTGTTTTTGTCTTTTTTCTCAAATTCTTTAATACATAAATTGAATAAGTTATAACGAGTCTAAGAGTGTATATATTATTTTGAGACAACCTGTATATATATATATATATATATATATATATATATATATATATATATATATATATATAAGTGGATATCTGAATCATCAATGGAGGCAACAGTCTGTTTCATACTTGTGCTTAATTTTTTTAATTTTGTCCTCATCGTTCTCTTTTATATTTTTAAACGTTCTCTCCCCGATACTGAGCAGTTTTCCCGTAAATAGTTAATACTTGAAAAGTAATTCATCACATATATATCATAATACATCGAGACAAGAATGATCTTCAACTGAATGCAGAAACCATTGGACGGCCGTTTCGTCCTATTTGGAACTCATCAGCAGTGCGCATCCACTACCGCTAATCGAAACCGGAACACTTCGATATAACGCAAGCGTTACACCAACTATACCTCGGTCCATGGTGACGAAGACAATAGAAACTAGAACCGATATATCACTTAGTTCTGCAGCGATACACATGCAAGTATACGGGTAACATCGGTACAATGCCCCAACAGTTTTTTATTCATGCATAATGATCAATTTTGTTTCAAATTTCTTTAACACTTCCTTGTTATTAACGTCAATTATATTTTCAGTAGACTTCTGTAGCTCCACATTTCTCTTATGCAAGTCTTCTTTGCAGCTCTGGCTTAATTTTCGAGTATTCAAATACCGTAAAGGAGGACTGATATTAAATCGCAGTTCAACAATCTTTAACTGGTTTCATATGTAACGTTCCTATTTCTTAATACTTGTTTAGTTTTCGAAAGACATCTTTTGTCATTAGACGAAAGCTTCGAATTCCGGTGTTATTTTCTTCCTTTTTAGTCTTTCAATTGTTTGAATTCGAAATGTGGAATGAGATATGAGCTTGATTAATTTTCAACGGCCTATCTTAAAGATTCCATCTTTGCAACAGTTATGAATTTAATTCTGTAATTTCTTTATTGTCAATAACTCAATGCAAAATGCTACATTTTATGCAATGATTCCTTATTATAACAGTGCTCATGCGTAACAAGCTGTTTGCCAATGCCTGCCTGGTTTCAAGTGATAAAGAAGAAATCGATCGCTCTTCATTTTGCAAGAGGAGTATTAATAAAATTTAGCTTAACTTTAATAATTTCCGTGTTGCTTGGCACATTACGTACGAACAATTTCTTCAAAGTGTTTTTATTGATTAATTTCTGTTCGACGTGTAATTTCCAACAGAAATATTTCATGGCTTATAAAGTTATATTATTATGGCGTTCAAATGTTTGCATAGATAGTTCCGTCTTCGATAGTTGGTGTTAATATCAAAATATTTTTTTGTGTAATTAATAAGCCTATTTGTATATTCACTTAGATGTGGGGAAAAGTATTACTAGAATTTATAGTAACGAGTTAAAATGAGTGTAATGAAGAGAAAGACAAATCACAAGAATAAAAAAATAATAATTTATTATTGGGAATATAATTAATGAAAGCAAGCGACAACTATATAACTTAAACTCTATGATTCTACGCAGGAATTTTATCAATTTTAGTAGACAGTGTTGAATCGTCTCCACTCGCTTCTTATTCCAGGAAGTTTCGCCGGGAAAGTTTCTTTCTGACAACCACAACTTTGTGGAGAAAACTCTAAGTAAGTATCTTCTCCGATAACTAATATCTTAACATCTTCAAGCAATCGGTTATTTATTTTACATACACTCATAAACGCCCGTTTACGTTCCTTGAATAACGTCATTAGCTACTCCTCAGGTTTCACTGACTTCTGGGAGTTGCATCGCGTGACAAATATCAAAAGATAATTAGGTAATAGTCAGTAAAAGATAACTTACAATCAGAATAAGATTTCGGAGTTCTGGAACAGATTGATTAATGTATAATAACAATTACAAGACATGAATGGTAGGATTAGCGAGGAGTAAGATACATTATATTTGCTTGATTGTAGAAGTCTCAAAAAAGGATGATATAAGGCTCAAATCTTGATTAGAATAACAAATTCAGATGCAAAACAGCCAATTCCCTGAAAGTGCATGGTGAAGATTTTTTAAAAAATCAGTTCAGCAAAAGCAAATCGGTGAAGCCATTAAGTTACAAGCGGTTACTGAGTCTGAAAATATCAGAGGAAAAAAAAAAGTTTTCAGGAAGAGGAACCAATAAAAGGAGAGGAATTAATGAAAGGAAAAATGACGTTGACTTCATTTAAATATTTGAAGATGAAATTTGATTGGAAGCCAAGAAGCTTGAATAGATTTCCACACAAGAGAAATGTGAGAGAAAAAAAAAAAACTGTTATTATAAAACTTACTATTACATCTTGCAATTTCATATAAAAATGGTAGGACCTAGCTGTCAATCTAGTACTGCGCTTAAATCTAGGTTCCAAGCTGAAAAGCTAAGCAAAACGATCACCATGAAAATATTTATAAAAGAAAATTGACAGAGAAATTAAGGCAGTGGGGAAATGATTGAAGTCGAGATTCCAGATCAGGAAACTGGAGATTTTTGGATTTTATCAAGAATCTCTGAATCCATGGTAGAAGTACCAAACTAGATGTGGTAGAAATATTCAATTCGCGGACGAATGGTAGACTTATAAACTGTGTAACATAGTTACTGACGAGGAAAACACTCGGGAACGTCACAGTGAACAATGTTTTCTTGTAGCAGACCTAACAATTTATTCAATTTTATCGTTCGACATCATGTCAGTGGAAAATATTAGCCCAAGAAGTCGCAATGCGTTATTATTCTGGAGGTTAGCCTCAGCCATTTTGAGTTAATGCAAATTAAGTTTCTCAAACATTATTAAAAGCGAGCAGTTTCGTTTGGGTGGGATTAGAATAAACTATCCATTTCTTATATGAATAAAGAAGAAGGATGTTTTCCGCAGGGCTTTTTTTATTTCAAGGACAGTTTATTCTTCTAAAGAATTCATATATTTTCAGGTTTATACTAAGCTTTCCTTAAAGAAATTGGCCACGCATGACTTTAATTATTCAAAATCTATTTTATTCACGTGAATATAATTCCCGTTCATTGGAAAGGCAGTTATCGATAAATTCATAGATCGACTTTCTGTCTGACTTTTTGAGAGGTGGATCTACCGTTATTAGCTTTACGTAGTCAGACGAATAGACTTATATTTTTTTTTATATCACCCATTTTACGCTTCTGCCTTCCTCAGGTTTCTGTCAGTATGTATTTTATTTCCTTATGTTTCAATATAAATAAGAAAGTAGAAAAGATTATATAAGCCATTTCATATGTTTAATATTCAACTTTAAAATAAAGATTTATGATGGCAGTTTTTTTTTAAGCAATCATACATACTTGATATTTATATTATAATTATTTGACTTTCTTATATCCAAGTTAACATAGTTTCCCGATACTTAGAATAAAGGAATTTTTTGATATAAGAAGCTGATGTCTAGATGATATTCCTGTGGTTATTACCCATGTTTGCTTGCTGCCATGAAATATTTTGTGTTTCCTCTTGCAGAAAATATGCTTCTTTAATATCTTCACTTAAACCCAAATACCCATGGATGGTAAATAATATGACTTGTATCCGGAAAAAATCATTATTTTGTCCTAAAATATTTAATGTAATATTATCTTGTAAAAAATATTTATTGTTACAATCTAAGTTATGTTTCCGCTTTAACCCGACTTCAGGAACTTCCTCAAAGACGTGACGAGGTTTCCCTCAGTTTTTTCTACAAATATTTTCATGGAAACTCTTGCGATAAGGTTTCTATATAGTTCCTCAACTACACGAATTTAGGTGTGGTACTAGATAGATAAATCGGTGTCAACGTTTTACGCTTGAACTTGTTAGATTCAACCGCAAATTTTATTCTAAAAGTTTCATTTCTCGGACTTTCCGCCTGTGCAATTCCCTTTCCATTTCTTGCTTCATTGTCAGCAAAATTCTTCGAAGATCTAAATGCAACGTGCATTTTTATCTTCTGTCTCGTTGAACCCTATTCCTTTATGGTCCTTTCTTCACTCTTCCTCATTAAAGTATTCTCATTCTCTTCCACTTCCTGTAACCCCCACCTGCGTTCTACTTGTACTAACGCTTTGCTTGGGTTGAAACGATTAATCAAACAAACAAATAACACACAAAATGTTGATATGCTGTACAAAAACCAAAAAAATGAATCAATCATTCCTAAGGTATAATTTTTTTATTAATTTTCTTTCTTCAAATTTGATTGATTTGATTCTTGGACTTCAGAATGTATTGGGCGATATTTTCAATTAGATAAGCACTTCTTTTTCCGCTTACGGCCATATCTGGTTGAAACACCGTTTCTCGTACGTCATCGAAGTTCACCAACGTCGAGCCTGGTCAGTACCTATATGGGTGACAGTTTTGGAATACTAGGTGCTGTAAGCTTGGATGTCATTAGGAATTCCGAGATGTAATCTATAATATCAACATTATATCATATCATCGATAACGACTCGTAATTCTTAATCGGAGAGCTGAGTTCCAATTCCAGTTGGGTTCGTTATATTCATTTATGCGCAAATATTCTCCGGAAAGGTAAGAAGCTTCATTCCTTACCACCACCGTATCCATATAAATCCCACACCTCATTCATGCTAACCACTTAAACAAAAATACTCTATCTTGATTGACTCTCGAGTCTTGTGCTTGCTGAATGTGTTACAATCAGGACACTGAAAGATGAATTCGAACACGTACAAATTTATATTTATACTTTAGAAAATCGGCATTTACAAATTAATGAACGATCGGCTGATTATAACGGCAGATGTCATTGACAAAAAGCAGATATCTTCAAAAATGTACGTGTTCGATTTCACTTTCTAGAGAGAGCCAGAAAGACAAAAAAGAGGCAGTCGCCTTCCTTATAGAAAAACGAAGAAACTTATAGCTAACCGCGCGAGTAGATACATATATAAAAATATACACACCAGCGCAGTCGTACGAAAACACACTTACATAAAAAATAATCAGACTTACATTTATATATCGCGATATGCGTGTCAATTTTTTATTTTTATTTTTTTCAAAAACTGACAATCTCAATTACAGACGTCAAACTGCAGAGATCACACCAGAATGTGTGCAAGCACGAAGCGATTCTTACAAAAAAAAAGAAAAACATGTCCGCTAAATAAGTGATACTATCACTTGGTGATTCTCTCTTTTAAGCATTTTCTTTAATTTTTCGATTTTCACACGTCAATTTTTTCCGCAACTGGGACTGATAGAAAACCTGATAGTTAGAAAATCGTACGTTAAGCCATACTTTTGCCTTTAAGATATTATCAGCACTTTCTAATGAAAGAGAATATTTTGTTAAGTAGGAAATTGGAATATTGAAGAGTTGTTAAGTTAACTTTGCACATTACTTTCAACTTGATCTTGATTATAATTTTCTTACTGGATTAGCCTCAGATTTTTTACATCTGTATATGAAGTTAAGTGTACAAAAGTGTCATAGATACTTTACCTCATGACACTAATAATTTTTATTCGGGTGAACTTATTTTAGACGCCTTTCGCAAATCGTTCTTTCGATAAAAAGTTTATTTGTTATACTTCTCGATGCTGAAAAAAGTAAGTCACTTTTCAATAGGATTTTTCCCCCTTTTCGGCAAACTTTGCTTTTCATGGTGGGAGCCCTTTTCATTAAGTCCAACAAGAGCTCGGTGAATATAAGCAATAACAGGAAATGGCTTGTAAATTTTAATACTTTCAAAACTAAACTACTCACATTTAACCACCATAGAGAAACATCCATCCCACCATCACCATGGTTGATGTTCATCTCCGTGAGAGCGGCTCAACGCGCCTCCTTGGTCACGCTTTTTCATCTGACTTCCAGTGATACAACTGCAGAGAATGAATACCTTCATCTACCGCAAGGAACTATTTTCAATCTGTCGTGCCAGAAGGTGTCTCCCTTCGGGGTTCATCTCACACATCTACAAATCTATGATTCATCCTCTCATTGAATAATGTTGCCATATCTGGTCTGGTTACCTTGTTGTTCATCTCAAGGTTCTCGATAAAATACAAAGAAGCATATGTAATGTAACCGGTCCTGACGTGGATTCTCGACTTCAAACACTCTCTCACATACATGATGTGGCTTCCCTCTGTCTTTTCTACAAATATATGTATGTTTCTATACTAATTCTTCATAATAGGACAGTATATATGCATGGAGAGGAGGCGCGTATACATAGGCTTACTGATATATATATATATATATATATATATATATATATATATATATATATATATATATATATATATATAAAGAAAGAACAGTAAGATATATAATCCGGTGTTCTTATAGATATTTTTATTTTTACAAAATAGTGCTCGATATAAATTTACAGAGCATTAATTTTATAAATTAATTGATTTAAAATATGTTTTTTCGCTACACAGTTCTGACCATGTTTCAAAAATGGAAGCTAAAAGCCCCGAATTTAATATTGTAATTAAATTAAAGACATTAGTTCCATTTCATCCTCAAGCGATATATATTTCTGGGACCAAGCTTAATTGTTTTCTTACCCTTCAAGCAGAGGAAAATTTTACTGCCAATTCACAGAAGACATTTGGGTCAAAAATAGCAAATATCGAGAATGTTTAACATCGAAAAACATAAGAAACATAAATTTCTTTTAATAATATGTGTAAATATCCACTCTTTGCATGATGAAGGTTGTGAGACCAGAAAAAACGTATAGCAAAATTATGGAAAATAAAGTATGATATTTTTAAAAAAAAAATCTATATTACAACAAAAAAAGTATACTGTTACTCTCTTTTTAATATATACACTTTTCTCTATAACCTCTTTTCTTTACACATACACACAAACACACGCGCGTTCGCGCGCGTGTGTGTGTGTGTGTGCGCGCGCGCGCGTGTGTATAAAGACAAATGAAAACATACTATCATCGAGGCGTTTCGCACGTCTGATAGCCTTTATCAAGGCAAACGTTAAGATTCTTTTGAAACAAGTATGTAGAAGCAAAAATAAAAAATGTTTATATTAAGAAAAGCTCATAAATAATCATCAGGTTTACAGAAAATCAAGAAACATTATGGAGGACGCTAAGCAGCATAATATAACATCTAATAATTGAAAGATGACTAAATGATGTTGTAGATTATTTTATGCAATTAATATTTAAATTATTTTAGTATGATAAATAAATTTATATATATATATATATATATATATATATATATATATATATATATATATATATATATATATATATATATATTTAAAATTGTAGAAGTTTATGAATTTAACCGTTTTCTTTTAATTTTTAACATTTTTATAGTTATGTATGTTGGATCGAGATAGATTTCTTTCCGGAAAGGAGATATTAGAGAAAATTAGCGGCACATAGTTATACCTTAAAAAGATTCGGTTTCTATGGATTTTTGACGTACGAAATGATATGGGCATCCAGGCAAATCGAGTATGCATAATTGTGAAAGATTCTTATGAAAAACCCAATTCATACGATAGATGTTCCAACCCCATCTATTAAAATGCATAATTGAACTTTTTTCAAAATCAATAAAGTACAAGGTACTCTAGAGAGAAAAAAAGAATATGACATTTTATTGCACCACTGTAGATACTGTTATTAAGATTTGGGGAATGATTTCACAAGCACAAACAAATATCTGAATATGTGAATCGTAAAAAAATATACTTAGGCGTCGTTCTCAGACCAGGCGTAGAATTCTCGAAATGAAATGAGCACTTTTACATATTGTTGTGGGGCTCTCCCCTTTTTACATTAGATGGACTCGTGCAAAGTATACTTTTACTGACAGAGAGAATACCTGCTGATTGAGAGAGGTTGAGAGAGGTTGAGAGATATGGAGAAAGACACAGGGTGTTCTCAGAGAGAGATTGAGAGAGAGCGAGAGAGAGAGAGAGAGATGATTACGGCTTTACTTACAGTGACTTGTACATATACTTTCTACCGACCCGCATTCCTGGATTACTAATCTTCACTTTCAGTCGGTATTCTTACGTTTAATACTTTAATACTCTTATTTTTCTATCTAAATTACTGGCGTTGTTCATTTATTTGTGCAGGATTCCATTCACGTAATCCACAACACATTTCTTTTCCGAACACATGGCTGAAACTTGTTGACATCTTTTCGCAAAGCATACAATATAAAAAAAACAAATAATCATATTATTTTATGTACCGTGTCACATCAGTGCTTAGACGATCATTGTCTTCCATATCTTCTTATCCCTTGCAACACTTAATAATTTTTGTAGTTTTGCATTTCTTCCAAACCCTGTTCTAACATCCATTTACTCAAGCTGATCAGGTATGTTTCACGTTCTTTCATCTACCATCTTTCCCTCAATCTGTCCTGTGCGTATCAGGTTTTCCAAAGACTCCTTCCCATTACGTGCCACAGAGATTCCAACTGATTCTTCCTGATGATAGTTATACGTCTCCCTTTGGTTTATATTTACTCTAAAACCTCAAGGCTGCTCACATGTTCCGTGTATGATATCCTCATAAACGTTCTGTAGAACAACTTAATGATAATAATATATAAACACGTATTCTGCAACGATGACCTCAACTTTTTTACTAAGACGACAATGAGTTGAAAGATCCTTGATACTTGTTGATACTTGTTGTAACCTAGGGAAAGTTACTGAATAGAATATTCACACGAAGATTGGTAAAGAAAGATAACACATAGGACAAGAACAACATATATAAGATTCGCCAGTGGCGCATAGAACAAGTAGTCAATTACTAGAATTGAGTCAAGTGGATTCCACAAAGAATCTTCAGCTGCAGGATATCTATCAACCGCCCCACGCGGTCAGATGGAGCACAAGGCCGAATTTGATGTGGAGTATCCGAGCCCGTAGGCTTGGCCAGAAATTCCCCGTAGACCTTGTATAAAACGGGATCGGGTAGTTGTTTCCCGACACGAGATTCTGCTCTTCGACAGAGCCTCGTCTGGAGATCCACTCTGTTCGGAGGCAGAGACTTTGACCAGCACAGCTGGAGACGAATCCCCAACTGCAGACTAACATACTGCATTTATGTGAATGGTAACTTACCCATTATCGACTGTACATAAGCTACAACAATAATGTAAAAAAATTTCCTTGATTACATCGGTATGGAATTCAGATTAGATAAATGTGCAAAAGTAAGATTTCAGAAAGAAAGGGAGAATTCTTTAAACTCGCTCAATTTATATTTTGATTAAGCGACTTAAGCAAAAAAAAAACAAAAAAACATTTAAAATACTTACGTGTCAGAGAGGAAGATGGTATATAGTATGACTAAATGAACGATAATGTAAGAAAAATACTACAAGGTTGGGACCCTGATGTTAAATATCGAGTAGAATATATTAGGTTGGTGCAAGAATAATGACGCAATAATGTCTTTTTTGACGTATTTTTTAACGTAAAAAAAAAACAACAGTAATACGTCATTATTTTTGCACCAACCTAATAGAATAACTGCCTTAAACACTTTGGATGTCTCAGTGTGGCAATACTTTTTCGAGATCCTTAACTGGGTCATAGCTGACATTACGCGAATGGATATCAAAATGCTTCTCACTTGCCAATTGAGGCACTATCCTAAAGCCGATGTTGCTTTTCTTTATGTGTCCGCATCCGAAGGAGGCATGAGATTAGTTGAACAAGAGCAGTCTTGCGAGACGGCAAAAATCGGTCCTCAAAATTACCTTGAAACCAGAGAATAGTAGATACCGATTTGTTTCAATAAGCATGAAATAATTAATAAGCTTTATTCAGTAATAAAAGAACGTAACAATTCCAAAGGGGACTTCAAGTCGAAGAAGAAGAAGAGTAAATGAACCATGATCGACCTCCTTCAGCAGAAAATGACATAAAAACGAATTCAAAAACCAAAGGCAAATTACCAAAAGAAACCTCGATGGCAAGATAAAACAAATTATGACCAATCCTCTGCTCGTGCTAAAAAGTTGATATAGACAAATCCTATGCTTATAAGTAGTTGCGTAGAGAACGAACAAAAACAGAAATTGAAAGTTTTATTCTTGATGCATAGAACCAATATTTGCTAACTAGAATTGAACAAGGATACACGCTGAAAATTTTTGCTAACCCCTAATGCGAATTATGTGATGAATATCCAGAAACACTTGATCATATTCTATCAGGTTACACAGTATTCCTATCAATTTAATATAAAACTCGACATGAGAGGATGTTCCAATATCTGCACTGAGAGATGTCCAACATTGCTGGCACAGAAACTGCAAGAAATTGTTAACCGAGCTGGTTATAAAAATTTCATGGGAAATTACAACGCACATGGGCAAGAAATGAAAGTTACTCTCCAAGACATAGTGATCAAAGATCACAATAAGAAATTATGTTTACTTATTAACATTGCAATCCCAGGAATTGTAATGCAACTTGGACTATTTTCAAAATACTATCAAAATTCAAGGATCCTGTTTTGGGAATAGAAAATATACGGCAAATGAAGATATCAATATTTGTATTAGAGGCCCTGAGATTGATTGGAAAATGTTCTGTAAGTCTCATTGAAAGAGGCTGCTCGCAGAGCATACCTTAAAGAATTTTTACAAAAAAATGTTTGTTCTCAAGAGAACAGCTCACACCCTACGAAGGAATCTATCTATCTAAAATGGATTTGCATTTAGGCTGTTTTATTTTTTTTCTACTAAAAAACAAATGATCATTGAAAAGGGCCATTATAGAAAAATTACGTATTTGTATATTAATTAACGGTGTTTGCTTCACTGGTCAGGACTAATTCCCTGGCATATTTATTCGCTTCAGACTGAAAAAAGAAATGTATCATATCTGTCTACATTTCAGGGATGTGGTATTATATCTATTTACATTATTTACAGGATGTAAAAGAATTTATAGCAGAAATGAAAAGAAATTATGATGATGATGATGATGATGATATCAAATGCGATTATATCCTAACATTAAAGACGACATTATCCCATGATATGACCGTAACAGTTAACTACACATACTGTACATTTAACGTTAGATTACAACCACGAACATTGATCTTTTTCACAATTTGTATTAATGCACTTGTGTAAAAATTCAGAAGGGATATATGTGTAAAAGGAAAATATGAATAAAGACAAAAGGAAAACTTATCTTAGCCGAAGCTTCTCGTCCTCTGGGAAAAATGTGCCTTGATACATTTGCCTTGATAAAGTTCTTCAGAGGAAGAAAGGCGTCGACTAAATTAAGTGTCCTTTTGTCTTTATTTATCAGTTTATTTGTATATTAATTAACGGTGTTTGCTTCACTGGTCAGGACTCATTCCCTGGCATATTTATTCGCTTCAGACTGAAATAGAAATGTATCATATCTGTCTACATTTCAGGGATGTGGTATTATAACTATTTACATTATTTACAGGACACACGACCCAGTGAATAAACGCGTTGGTTTAAGTAATCCATTGACTTGACCCAAACAATTGTGAGTTCAATATCACCACAGAGGTGAAGAAAAACTTGGCTAGCTGAGTTACTAAATGAAAAATAACTGAAACTGAGATATTGAGAAAAGGTATAGCACGAGGAACTAGAAGGATCTACTTCAGTGGACGAAATAAAAAGTTTCTGTTCGGAATTCCAACGTATAGCTCATGATGAAGACCGGAGCGTACAACAGACGAAATGTGGTGAATATGACAATAAAGATGAGGAAAACAGTCCGAGTGATGCAAATAATTTAAATAAGTTCGTCAAAATAGATATTTTCTCTAATTTAAGTAACGACCCAGTGTGTTGACCAAGAAACACCTCCAAAAGTATCTAACCGTTTTTTTTTTTCATTTGGTTCAATTTTCAGCAGTCTCTCATCGGGCCGTAGTTGCTCGAGGATACACATCATTAAGAAGCAGTAAAATTCAAAATTAAAGTGTACTGCCGTAAGATTTCTTTTATCATCATCATCATCATCATTATCATTGTCAACATCATCGTCAACATCAGTTACATGAATGAGTGTGATTGTTGGGTGCTTGCGCACTTAAAACAACTGAATAGTTCCCACTGGATATCATGTTTAAACGCACAATAGATATTAATTCATAAGTAGGTTGTCTTGCAAAAGCAGACATGGTGGAAACCGTCCCTTCTTCTCAGGAGCAGCACAGCTGGAATTTGAAGACTCGACTTGTACACGAAACACACAACAATAGTTTTACTCGTGTAAATCACACAACCTTGTTCAGCCATCACCGCACTGGTTATTCCCATAGCTATGGATCCCAAACTGTGCAAACTGTTCTAGATGGCCACATAACCTACAACCCAAATTTAATCCAGTATTCGACATTTATTGTATTTTATATCCTGCTGTATATCTAGCTATTCTCTCCACGAGAACAACATGCGAGAGGAACAGGTTCCATCGCCAATGACCCGACCGGGCGACAGAAAGTACTGGGTTACATCATAGCACTAATACTCCTAGAGTGTCCTAAAATTAATCTGTTGATATAGAAAATAAGTGATGAGTAGTGTATCGAACAGAAGAGGTCCATTATCAGAAAATGTTCACTGGAAAATCAGTTAAAAGCACTCATCACAACGATGTAGAATTTGACAAGCGTAATGCGCTTATGAAATATAAGAATAGATACATCTAATTTATTTCTGGCTAATTTTCCAATTATGCCGTTCCAGATTTCTTTAAGCGAAGTGAATCACAGTTGACAGCATTCAGCTAAGTGAAAATATATTATATTTGTCTATCGATTTTGTAAACCAGTCCTGAAAAAAATTCATGAATTTGGCATTTTAATTGATTACGTTTCCAACCTTTCGACACGTCGAAATCTGTCGTTTTCAATTCAGTTGATGTACACCATGAAAGAAAAATTATTGTAAAATGTGTCGTTTTCTTTTTCTTAATTAAAATTGAGATCCATGAAAACACACTAATTGTACTAATATCTGCGAATAGGTGACTGCATTTTTACCATGCAGGCAATGTCTGCAAACTAAAACTAGGAACATTATTTACATTATTCGGACTATTTTCCTCATCTATGTCGCCATATTTATCACAACGTTTCGGCCGTTGTACACTCCGGCCTTCTTCAGGTGGTTGGAATTTCGAACTGAACCCTTTATTTCGCTCACTGGGGTAGACTGTTCTAGTTCCACGTGCCATGTTTGATGGATGTCAGTTATCAGTTATCACCTGCTAATTTCCCTCTGAAAGTTCTCCACTGCCTTAACCGGGTATTGAACTCACACACTTTGGGGCATGTCACTGGATCTAACCAACGCCTTTATCCACTGTGCCAGGTCATCATCTGGGTATGAACTTCTGAGTATTATAAAACTAATGTCCTTCAATGCTCACATTTATATTTACATTCGCTCAATCTCTGATATTGAGCACTTTATCCCATAAATATAGCACACCTTAAATATATATATATATATATATATATATATATATATATATATATATATATATATATATATATATATATATATATATATATATGCATACATATATATATGTGTGCGTGTTGTGTGTATGTATGTGTACGCGTATGTATATATGTTTTTGTGCTTGTGTATGCGTGTGTGTTTTTAAAATACAATTTCATTACATTTACAAAAATAAGTAAGTGAAGCATTACAATTTTATGTATTTTAAGTCCACAAGAATTTTGTCAAGAATCGGTTAAATAGATAACAAGAGTGACAATATTTAAATTCTTCCGTAACTCACCAATGACATAATTTCATTGAGCGACATTCACCGTCTTTAAAAAATACAGTTATTCAGGAACGATGGTCCGATAAGTAAATGTATCCAATAATCTGACCCTGATGAGCGGTATTAATTAAATGATATGTCTCCATTAAACAGTCATTCCTTTATAGGATACATACATACATACATACATACACACACACACACACACACACACACACACACACACACACACACACACACATATATATATATATATATATATATATATATATATATATATATATTCCATTCTCTGATTTCCATTTGCGAAACTGCTATATACTATACCACCCACACTTCCAAGCTTACAGCATCTTACATTCTCAAGAGGTCACCAATGTATCAGGTCATCCCATAAGTTCTGTCTAACTTTTTTGTTAAAATGAACGAAATTTAAAGAGTATTTTATAATGTCTAATGTAACTGAACATTATTTTTATGTTTAGATGCTTTTAAACTGGTCAAATTTGATTTCAGAGTACAATAAAATTAAATTCTGTTTGATTAAAACCCTGCTAATATGAAAGTACCCAAGAGTCATTTAAGGCACATAATGCTTTATGAGTTCAAGAAAGGAAACTCAGCAGCCGAAGCGGCTAGAAACATTCACTCAGTTTATGGAGAGGAATGTGTGAATGAAAGAACTTGCAGAAGATGGTTTGCAAAATTCAGAGGAGGATATATCACCTTTGAATATGAAGATCGAACAGGACGTCCAGTTGAGTTTGATGAAAAGCTTCTTGAAGCAGACCTTGAAGAAAATCCTGCTTTATCAGTTGAGGAATTGCCAGTGATTCTCATTTCAAACAATACAACTGTTCATCATCATCTTCAAAACTTGGAAATGTTTCTAAACTAGGAAAATGGGTGTCTCATGAATTGTCTGAAAACAACCTCAAATCCCGAGTTGACATCTGGTCTTTTCTCCATTCTCGCCAACTTGTTTCACCTTTTTTGGATAGACTTGTGACTGGCGACAAAAAATGGATCTTTTATCGAAATGTTAAGCGTCGTGGACAGTGGCTTGGTAATGGGGAAGGACCCCAGCCACAACCGAGAAGGGAACTTCATGGGCAAAAGGTTCTTCTTTCAATCTGATGGGATCGCCAAGGAATAATCCACTTTGAATTCTAACCACCTCAGGCAACAATTAATGTTCAAATATACTGTCAGCAATTAGAGCGTTTGAACCATGCTTTGAAAAAAAAAGACCTGCTCTAGTGAATCGAAAAGGAGTGATGTTTCATCAGGACAATACGCGATCCCACACAGGAAGAATCATGTCACAAAAGATCGAATAATTTGGTTGGGGGAAAATTCCTTATCCACCTTATTCTCCCGGTCTTGCTCCTTCAGACTACCATTTGTTTCGTAACTTACAGAATCATTTAGAAGAAACAGCTTTTGTAACACAGGAAGAGCTTAAAAATGACATTTGTGAGTTCTTCGAATCAAAGCCAAAAGAATTTTACAGTAATGGAATTAGTACGCTTGTTAATAGATGGAAGGAAGTCATAGATAATCAGGGAAAATACATTGTTGATTGAATCTGTAATTAAATGTAACATTTGGTCACTTGTTTTCTTTATTCAAAATTCGGGCAGAATTTATGGGATGATCTGATAGGTACTGAGAAGGAACGCGAGCCAGTATTTCAAATAGTATTGTCGTTATACAAGAAATAACGAAGAGGCGGCAATGTTCGCGTGTTTAACATCTGCTTCTAAATAATGTTTCTAAATATTAACTTTTACTTCTTTAAAGTGACTGACTCAAATTCATATTTATGATTGATAATGTTTTGTAGAAACAGTTAAAGTTAAATATTGAACAATCCAATAGTCATAGGTGGTATTTTATGGTCCATATAGTAAATATGTACAACTGCTTCTCATATATTTCCGCATTACAATAATTTTATTTTAGGCTTCTAGAAACCATTTATTTGATAGGGTATTGTCCTGTGATAGATTAGATAAACAATACTCATAAATTATACCAGGCATTTTGCTGGGTTCGTAGAAGCTAGTTTTGAAAACAAATTAAATCGCCAAGATGCCATTCAATACTTTTTAAAGCCAAAAATATAATTCAATTACCGATTCAGTCGTACGACGAAAGATAAATTGAGTATTGATTCATGATGACCTATAACATATTTTATCAATATTGCACAGCGTCAGTCACATGTTTTTTCCAATGCAATGTGCGAGTGGTAAATTGTCGCCATTTTATATTTTTTTTAAAATTTCGCGCATGCGCGTTTTTCGTTTTTATTTTTCGCCTGCACAGTATAATACGGTCATTTGGGCACCGTCTGTGAGAAAAAGAGAAATATGACGCAATCACTCCGCCAGAAATTTAGAAACGGCATGCAGTACTGCATGACATTCGCGCAAGAAGCTCCTTTAGGAACATTCCAGAGTGTTTGGGTGTCGATCTGAGGACAGTATAGAGGAGTCGGAAAGTGTTGCTTGAGTCTAATAGTGATTACAAAGTGATGGCGAAGTTATGCTATTATTCATCTTGCCACAGGGACTCGGACTCAGCAAAGAGGACTATATCGAGAGCCTCGAGAAAGTAGTTCTGTCCTGGTTTAAGATTGTGGCTCTTTGAAGAACCTATGTCTTGAAACGTGATTCTGCATCATGACAAACCGGCATAAGAAACCACTCATGGCTGTCAACCAGTTTCTCCGACCAAATCACACCTTTCATGTAGTCAAATGTCTTCCCAGTCTGCAACTGCCTTAATTATTATGTGTGAGAAGCAATTAAGCGAGTGACCAACAAAGCTACTTTTAACAACAAAATTAACAGATGGCAAGGATTATGGCAGCATTCACAAACTTAATCAAGGTGGCCGTCTAGAAGAGATGTAGAAGATTCCAAAGTCGTCCAAAGGCTGTGGTCGAATCCATTGGCGCTTTTATTGAATAGATTTACTCAATATTTCAAGATATTTATGTGTAACTGTAATTTTCATATTTTTGTAATTTAGACGACAATGTATCCATCCTGTATTTATTAATTCTTCTGTTTTTCGTTCTAATTTCGTTTGCCATCTAAAAATCCATGGCCTAATTTCATTTAGAAAAAATCTCGGAGCGAGCAGCGAATAAACAGATTGACTGTCCAGCGTTTTAAACTTAATATTTAAACAAATGATATTTTAATCTTTTCACCTCAAGCAAGGTGTTAATGTAACTAGTAAGCAATGGGCTACTGAGAGTGAAACAGAATTAGAATATTTTTGTGAGAGAAAGGACCATGAAAAAACAGGATTCAGGAAGATAGAAGATGGCGATCGGCGTTGCATTTAAACTTTTGAAGTTTGTAGCTGGTAGAGAGAAGTACAAGAAAAGAAATTATTAAAAACGATCATATGTTTGTTTCTTGCTAATTCTACAGTGGAATAGTTCGGAATTATTTGTCAGTCAAGTCGTACGCTTGCATCCATACGATCGAGTCACCAAGAAGGAATGATCATTAAAACTGCTGCGATGAAAATATTTGTAGTAAAGGCGGAAGGAAGCCACGGCACGACGATGAAAAATTTATTGAAGCCGAGATACTTGTTCAGGATTGTTTAGAATCTCGAGATGCCAGGTGTAAGAGAAAAATTGCCCAAAATTGTTTAACAGCAAAATTGATCACCTGTTAGATTATGTTTGAAATGTTATATCTTAGAAATGATTAAATATATCTTACTGGAATTTTCCGAGATTTTTATGGCCCTATTGGACTCTATAAATCCTCTTCAAACTTAACAGTAGAATCGTTATGAAATCGATTATTAACCCGAATGACATTTTTCATCATTGATTAATCATAGCTAAGAATCAGAAGCTCTTGAAGGAGTGATAAAAATCTGTACTATATATATATATATATATATATATATATATATATGTGTGTGTGTGTGTGTGTGTGTGTGTGTATTATTCCAGGATCATTTTCCAACTTATTCAAGATGATCTTCGCCCTCTAAATTTCTAAACTTCTGGATTGGAATAACAAGGTGCTTCAGACATTTCACGCACGATATAATTTCAAATCGTTTTTCACTGCTCTTTTGAGTGTCATAACTGAATCTCCTCTCTCACTTCCTAAACGTCATATGGATTGAGTTGGATCTTTTCTAATCTAAGTTGAAATGATAATCCTTCTTCATGTTGTGACATCCTGATCCAGTTTTCCTCAATACATTTCCATCTTGTTAAATTATTCACCGGTCTCTTGTTACGTCTTGAATGGACTTTGAAGATAGAGGCCATAGTGTGAATTTTGGTACCACCACTGAAGGTCTGAATGATCCTTTTACTCTCACCTTTCGGAAGACAGTGGGTCTGATAGAAAACGATATTAACCTGCTTTCTTTCTAGCTGAATAACTCAAAGGGCTTTTCAGTGATTCTCATGACAAATGGCATCACAGTGGCTAAATGTTTTTTTTTTTTTATCTGAAAACCTGGAAAGAAGAAATTCGCTTTATTTAGTGTTTTTTTTATATATAAAACTATTTGTGGGTGTACAGTTATGCTGTCACACGATTTAGACACTTTTGCTATTACACCCGCTATATATTAGGAGCACAGAACGAGATGTGACACCAATATTCTATCCACGGCCGAATGATAGATTTATAAATGTGCAAAAATGGATTCTGACGAGAAAAAATGTCTTGCATGACACAGTGAACCAACATTCCTAGCAGCAGACGTAGCGCTTGATCCAATATCATCATTCTATTTCATGTCAGTTAGAAGCGTATACCCTAGAAGGCGAAAGTCGATCTTATCAGACAGGGCTAAAGGATTTAACATTTTTATCTGGGTCTCACGTGAAAACTTACGCCCTGCTTTTATCAAAATCCTATCACGATATGGAGAGTACCTGGCTGTGGTGCATATGACTGTAATTATCCTGTGTATCAATGAAGAAAAAAATTAAAGGAAATACCAAACAATAAAGAAATTAAAAAAAAAGAAATTCAGTAATTCTTCAGAAAATGACATCACCAAAAATTTGGAAACGACATTAATGAAGTAACCAGTATAGACAATGTGTTAAATTATAAAGTAAAGCGAAAAATCACTATAATATAATCGAGTCAAAACTAACAGAAAGAGAGAGAGAGAGAGAGAGAGAGAGAGGAATTGCGTAAGTTACCAACAAAACTCTTTTTAACACCAAAATTAACTAATGGTAAGTATTATGGCAGCATTCACAAACATAATCAAGGAAACCGTCAAGAAGATATGTAGGAGATTATAGGTCAAAACTAACACAGAGAGGATATTCTGGTTCTGTAATAAATCTTTTAATTATAATTCCACCCTGACTAAACTAAAAAGCCCACAAAAAATATAGCATATACAATCAATCATTACAAGTTCGTCTTTAATCTTAAGGAATAAAAAAGCATGGCTTGACATTGTTGCTGAACTTTTGAATAAAAAAAAACTTACTTTCTTCCCGAATTCAATAACAATTTACTATATTTTATCAATTATGTGTGTAACCAAAAATACTTTCCAAAATAGTGGTGTTTGTCACGCATTAATGCTTTATGGAAACAAAAAGTTAGTCCTCACAAATATAGAGTTATTTCAATAGTATCCGTCATAATCAAAGTCTTCATAGACATTATATTAATTAGGCTCTCATCGTTTCATCAAAGTAAACTCCTCACGACCCAGTTTGGATTTCGATATTGATAGCTATACAACGATGGTATATATGTCACAAATCAACCCAAAGTCGCTACAGAACGGCTGTTAGAACTTTAGACATTTGGTTCTAGAGGTTGTGTAGAGCTCAACAATCAACAACAGGAAATAGCCTACATTTCTAATATGAACACATATACACATTAAGTGCTCCAGACCAGCTGCAATCTTCAGCTGAGCACCGTGCTTCAGTAAAGTTTCGGCACATTAAGCTCAGTAACTCTCCGCATGTTGGGTCCGCAACAGCTGGATGATGTTACGTTTCAACCGGACTATCTTGTTAGTTGGACGCGACTCGATATGAATTGCTGGGTAATCCATGTACATCCTTCCACCGCTTTCTCGCCACAAGTCTTTCTTACCTTATTCGGCTTTTGGATACCAGCACACTTGAGGAAACTCTTTAAGGAAGCAGCAGGAACTCCTCTACAGACAACCGCAAACAGTACCAGGGTGCAGCCGTATCCCCTATCACGGAATTCAGCCACCAGTTCCTCATACCGAAGCAGATTTCTTTCATGAGCTCATTGAACGTCTTTTTCCCAAGCCACTGTCAGCTCGCGAATCAATATATGTTTCTTCTCGCTATCAATTAACCCCAGATCTGCCCTCAGTCCAGACACAATAGCTTCCACTGGCAGTGTATCATCAACCAATATTCTCCACTTCCATGAGTTCTCCGACCTGGATTTCTGCATTGTTCCAGGAAAGCAATCTTTCGCAGGTCCGTCGAGGATATACTAAAACTTCTCGAAGCTGATGCCACAACCTCTAAAACCAAATGTCTAAAGTTGTACCAGCCGTTCTGTAGCGCCTTCGGGTTGTATGAGAGAATGTGGTGGAGGTTTCCATTTGCAGCGCACAATCGGCAGGATGGCGATTCTTGCACACCCCATCTCTTCATATTTGCCGGCGATGCTGCCAAATCATATGCTGCCTGTATGAAGAACCTCAAATGTCCTTCCCTGAGACTCCACCAATCCAACCAACTGATCTGAACACCCTCAATACATTCTAAGTTGAGCCATCGACTCTACTGAACCTGTTGTACAGTCTGCATCAATCATTCCTCCTCCTCGAGCTTCGAACCGCTGTTCCTGTAACTTGCGTTGCACCTGTTCACTGGCCTCTGATCAGTATATATCTAATAGTGTCGAACTTATATCAGCATATGGCCGCATCCTTAGAGAGTTTATCCATTAGACACCAAACTGCGGAACAATTGAATGAATCAAACGAATATAGGAAACTTTATCGTTTACAAAGTGTTACACGTCTGGCAATGACTCAAAGACCGAAACATTTCAAACCCCATCAGAATTACGACAAAGAAAAAACATTAAGAGCCCTAGACTATTGACTATTTTTCTAGACCTGCGAAGTTCCAAACACATCCGTCAAAATATGGACACTGATCATTCCATACAATATCCAAAACGAAACAACTAATATAAGATAACGATCCAGCTTTCCCTCCCGTGGCCAATGAACTGATGTTGAAGGAGGTTACGCCGATGACATAGATATTCATAGTTGCGATACGAATGATCCTGAATAGAATATCAACGTCCTGCGTGTTCCAATTAATACGACTTTTAAGATAAACATATTCTACGCGGGAACTATATTTTGAAATTAGAATGAAATCAGAGACAGGATCTAACCTGAATCCATCTGAAATATTCTGGGTATGGAAATAATAAATAGTACACATTTCAACTAATTCGGTCTTTGGACAAATTATAATAAATTTAATATAAGAGAAAAGTAATTTAACACATAGTAGGCTACGATAAAGGTATTTTCACACAAAGACACAAAATGCTACAAAAGCAACATAATAACATTAAAACCTGAGTCGTGTTCTTTAGTTGAATAATTCATGCGATTCAAATCAATTTTGGTAAATTGGGTGGCGTATGATAAATGTTTATTAGTAGAATTGCCATATTCTGAAGAAATTGGAATGTTTTTCTTTGAATTTGGAATGCATTTTTGATCATGTTTTTACATAAAGATATTTGTTTTCGTTCAAATGTGCCAGACGTTTTCGTTTAATATCCTTAAAATGTGTCTAATGTTTGTGTTTAATATCCTTAAAATGTGTCCGATGTTTTTCGCTTAATATTCTTAAAACATGGATATTTTTGCGAAATATATTCATAGTTCCCTTGCACTACTTTCGAAATGCCAAAAAATATTGGTGCCAGTTGAGGACTAAAGGGATTAGATCATAATTTTTCTTGAGCTTTTCCGTGTTTTGATCTGGGGTTAAATTATGGCTATCATTCTTTTCAGCTATTTCAGTTGCATTTTTTTTTGAGTTCAGAATCATGTTGTTTGATTTTGATGTAATACCGAGTGAAATCATTGGCATGCTTCCAATCATCTTTTATGTCCGTGCAAATTTATCTAATGAGAAAAAATTAGCACCTCGGGTTTGATTTCATCGTTTGCTAAGGATGGTTAGTACAGTGGTGAAGATAAATATACGAACTGCTCGACTTGCAAAATAGCATACCAATTACATAACTCTTCGAGTCCAGATATTCAATGCTAGTTTGAGAAACTATGTTTGATCGAAAATTGGTCTCTTCCACAAGAGGCTCACAACACTTTAGAAATTCTAGCAAAATCACCGCTGTCTTTTCAAGATGACGAAAAAACATCAATAAATCGTAAGTATACTACATTATTATTGGGAGTGCTGAAAATTGAATTGAAATCTTCAAGTTTTCTTACTTCGACGTTTGCAATGAGGACATTTAAAAAATTATGAGTCATGGTCGTCTCTATTGCATATCCTTTAGTTCGGTGTTAATTTTTTTTTTCTAAACTTCATATTAACATTTTTGAAAACAAAGCGTATATGAGAAAGCTTGACGGAGATGAGTTGCCTTTGTCGTTCTCAAAAACAGTGCAACATGCCTTATTCCTTTCACCCTGAGCAATGTTAGGATAAAGACACGAAGCATTTAGTGGGGGGGGATACAAAACCACCTCGAAAATAATTTCATCGCTCTCACAATTTATTTATTTTACAAAGAAAATTTCAGAGATCAAATACAATATGTTCAGGCGATGAGAAAGAAGATCTATGAGAAATACAAAAGACACCTAGTAACACAGAAATGGTTTCATTGCAAGATTCATATACCCCAAAGATGGTTGAAGTTGATGAATGTTTTTTTTAAAATCTTTCAAATTTACGAAGATATGAACTATATCCATTTTATGGGACTTTAAAATACACACAGACAGAACAACCAAAGCTAATCGCCCAGACATCGTGATTAACGAACGCAAAGACAAAAGTCTCTTCTTATTGACATGGCGGTCCCTGAAGACTGCAATGTGTCAAAGAATTATTAAAATAAAAGGACATTGAAAACTAAATCTTGAAAATGTGGCACATGTGTGCATCAAGAATTCCAGTTGTTTCTGGTGCCCTTTAAATTATTGAGAAATATTCCAATAGACATTTTGAAGTGATTTGTGGTAGCCCGTGCTTTAAAAAAACATATTCTCACAAGTACAGCCAACAACTTACGAATGGCTTTATCTATGTAAAATATGTGTGATCAATTTTTCAAACAATTGCCCAGTTGAAAACGCCTTGACGCCATTTCTGACATCAGGTCTATGGTGGGGACCCGGAAAGAAAGGAGTATACACCAGATATCAAAAGAAATAAAAAAAATTAATGATATTTTTTTTACAAAAAATGATCAGTGGAAAATGTCCTGAAATGCCAATCATGCAACATGCTGTACGGTGTTATCACGCACGGAAGGTTGGGCCAATATCTTCACTGGAAAATATGCATCTTTTACGGGAAGGAAACTACAAGGAAATCGAATAACCATCACCCAGAACCGATTTCAGAGATAGGACCTGTAACAATTTTATGGGACTTTATGATACACAAAGACAAAACAATCCAACCTAATCGACCAGGCATCGTGATCACAGATCCAAAAAGTTGAATGTCTTTTTTCTTATTGACATGGCAGTCCCTGTTGATTTTGATGTATATTTGAAAACTACGAAAATCAAGGATCTTAAAATGGAATTCTAAAAATGTGTCTCAAGGTAACTTCAATGTTTTCATTTGTAGTTGAGCCCTGGGGTTGATTGGAGAAGGTTACGAGAAACTCAATTAAAGGATTCCTTCTTGCCCTTGCATAAAAAAATACTTGTACTCACAATACAACTCAGAGAATTTGAAGAGCTTTATACATGTAAAATGTGTGTGATCTTAAGTTTTTTTACAAATATGATCAATGGAAAATGTCAAAAAAGCCATCTCTGACCTTAGGTCTAGGGTTGGAAGACAGAGGGAAATGTGTGTACAACAGAAATCAAAGGAAATAATAATAATAATAATAATAATAATAATAATAATAATAATAATAATAATAAACCCTCGTTTATTAACATCATAAAATATCAAAATATTTATGTTGTGTTGTCTGCTTTTCAAAAATACACAGTGGAATAAAATATGAATTTAAAGTCAATAGCGGATGAATTATATATCAATAATTTCGCTTCATCGTAATAGCTTTGGGTTTAAATTAGAATAGGCGTTACGCACAGCACGATGCCGTTGTACGTGATATTTGTTCCCGTCATGTCGGAATAAACTTTGTGTTCCGAATTGGCACGAATATATTTGACTGCCAAAGTATTGTCGCACAAAAAAAAGACGTTATGATAAAAAGCTACAGAAAGATGAAGAAGTCACAAAAAAAAAAATTGTAGGAAAAAAATATTTCCTCCCGGGGACTGAAAATCAATATACAGCTTATTTATGACTCAATACACGAACAAACTTCCTCAGACGCCGTCCATATAATATTATTTTATTTAGCGCTCTTTCTCAGTTCTCTGGCATCATATGGTATTGATCAATCAGATTTATATCGTAAAATACATGCCATTCCTCAATTTAATATTTTTATTGGGGTTTTTCATAAGAGGACTGCAAACATTAAACAATAAATATCAAATCTAGAAAGGTGTACTTCCTTCACAATTTCTTCGTTCTCTCTTTATCAATGAGGTTCAAATCAGCGATCAGTATAGAATACAAATAATAGAGATAACTGGGTCTTTTTCTAGGTGATGTGTCCCTTCAGGACGTTTAACGATCATGATTCTCCACGACGTACTGTAGCTCTAGTTTCCAAATTGGCTTCACCCATTCGGTGCCATGGAAATTCCATTTCTATATTTCTTCTTTTGTATATATCCTTTTTGTTTCTATTTTCTCTAACCCTCGGTTTATGGTATTCTAATCCCCCTTCTGTAAAACCTATATTTCTGCGCCGTCCATTTGCGTCTTTCTTTGTGATGTGATTGTCCAGCAATGAATGACATCTAGAATGGCTGATATTTCGTAGCGGTTCTATACTCCCTTCTTTGTTTCTAATGACTTCTTCCTGTTTCTTAATACTTTACTTAGATTTTGGAAGGTATCTTTCCCATTCCCATTGCACGTTCAGATTAAAGGTTAGCATCTTGTTTCCTCTGTTAAAAAAACACTTTTTATCATATATTTGAATTGTTGTACTTGTTTGATTTTGGTAGTCTTCAATTTTTAATTTGTAGTTTTGGGCGGTTCGTTTTTGATGTCATCTTGCACTTGATGTTTAGTCCTTTCATCTCTCCTTTCTTAACTAGGTTTTGTAGGGTTACTTGTAGTTTCCTTTCCGTGTCTGCTATCTGCACTGTGCCATCTATATAGCTTATGTTGTTAAGATTGCGCTCGACAATAATGAATCCTGGGTGGACATATATTTCTCTCAGAATCGCCACGCTGTATAGCTTGAATTATTCCGATGCAGAGACACATCTTTTTCTTACATCCATTAGTATTATTGCTTATTTGCTAAATTCATTTTTGACTATAGGCAGGTTATCATTTTTTTTTTTTTGTCACGAGAGGTTCTGAATTACTCAATATCCTGCCTGAGTAGATTTATGAATAAAATCTGAAAAGATAGTCATGCGGATTATAAAAAATAATTTCGTCGCCATACATATTTTATAAATTCATTGTATATACCATTATAAATTATAAATTCATTGTATATACAATTATTAATTATATGAATAAAATTTTACTTCAAAAGGAAATGTGTTATTTCACTCTTTCTCTCACTGTCACTAAATATATATATATATATATATATATATATGACACTATTTAGCGGTTGCGTGAAAATTAAAAGCGAGAAATAATTAAGGCGCGAAGAAGACATACTGAGCGATGTTATTTTTTTTAACAAAGAAAAGTGGTAAAGATTTTATTTTCATTTGTGAAAAAAAAGTTTTTTTTTTTTTCGCAGAAGATAGGAAATTCGTAAGATCCCGGATCTGTCAGAATTCATGCTACGACGCAGCGAATAAAAGATAGCAATCTGCTCATGGCAATAATGAAAATTTCAAATGGGTCAAGTGGCCTACAAAACAGAATGCTGGAAGATAATCGTAATCAGGTCGAAAATGCGACCGAGAAATGCATCAGCTGAGACCACCCCCAAAGAGAAAAGAAGGGGAAGGAATAAACCATTAACTATCTTTCGGAGATATCATTTGGTTTTGGGAAAAGACACCTGTTTTATGTTCAGGCCTTGACAGGATAAAAGTTTGTTACCGGGACAGATTGTTGACGATAGCCGTACGAAGGCGTTGAGGTTACAAAGAGATTCACTTGGCCATTCTGATGATAATCATTTGACGAAAATCTCGTTGATAAATTCCAGATGATAGCCGGTTAAGATAGAGATTAAGGACCACACTACGAGTCGTAGGGGCCCTTTCGGAGAAAAGAAAGAAAAGAAAAAGGACGATAATTTTTTTCCTTTGAGCGATAATTGTGGACTGAGGCCAGACTAGCCACACACACGCTGCTGAGCGTTCATTGGCTGAATGGTGGCGTGAACAATGGGCGAAGGTAAACATATCAGAAGGAGGGTAGTCCTGCTGACGCCTCTGAGGGGATTGGTGTGAGATACCACTATGAGAAAAATGGGATAGCTGTTGACGCCTCTGAGGGGATTGGTGTGATATACCAATATGAGAAAGGAAGAATTTGGGAGGACGATTCCCATAAGAACCACTCTAAAGCAGAAAGTAATGGACTTCCAAAATTGGAAAGTGATAAATTTTCCTGTCCGAAAACAAAGAAAATCCTTATTGTGGATTTAGAATTATCGAGGAACCCAAACCACGACAGGCCCACATCCGGTTTTGATCGGCGTCCGTATATGCATAGTCGCAGCGCGTAGAGAGTAGCAGAGTTGGAGAGTTCGGCAGAGTTCTGAGGAGACGCAGACAGAGTTGAGCTGTGAGCTCTGAGACTAGCCTCGCAGAAAGCTGACTGAAGATCCACGCATTCCGACTTCTAACCAAAAAGAATTTATTTTTTGAAGAACGACTTAGACTCACACCACCAAAACAAGTTTTACGAAGATACAAAAACCAGTTATTGAAAAACAACTTAAGATATTAAGACTCGCCTAACAATCGCAAAGTGTCACGTATCCATATTAGCGGTTTGGGAGAAAGATGCAGTCCTGTATTCAGCAACCATATACAAAAATATTTGTTATTCTTTTTTTAACACATTTGAACTTTACGAGTTGTTACTTTATTTTCTTTTACATATACTTGTGCGATGTCACCTTTGCTCTAATTCGGCTTGCATTACGGCCCGGCGACTGATTGATTTCGTCTATCTAAGATCAAATCACAACGTGGGTAGGTTAGACTAGAAATCAAAGCAGTTACTTCGTTAACCACACGTTGGAGGCGAGCTGGGAACGACAAAGCTTATACCGAATCTAACCAGATTCCCATCCGAATCAGTCAAGGGTTAGAACGTCACATTTGGCGCCGCGACCAATACCAAGTCCCATTGGTCGGCACAGGATAGCAGGAGAGCAGAGAGGCCGGGGACGTCACACACACACACACACACACACACACACACACACACACACACATATATATATATATATATATATATATATATATATATATATATATATATATATATATATATATATATATAGTTATTAAGGTAGTGGCAAATTTAAATCTAACGCAAAGGGCTGACACCATTATCTTATTTGTTTAATTTTCTGTCAATGTCTTTTTTTTGTTTTACAGAATGTTCGGCTCAAAAACCATATCATGTTGAAACACATGGTCTCGTCCGATCATCGAAGTTAAGCAACGTCGAATCTTGTCAGTATCTAGATGGGTGACCGCTTGGTGAATAGCAGATGCTTTAAGCTTGGATTTCCATGGGGTGTAATGGATACCAGTTAGGAATTAAAAATCGGGGAACGAGCTTTAATTGCAGTTGGGTTGCGTTATATTCTCCCATGTGCAGGAAGATGTAGAAGTCAATTTATTCTCCCACTCGCATCTATTGTTTAATTAATATAACTTCACTCATCTAAATTATTGTTATTTAAAAAGAAGAAGAAAATTCTTACAATCTAAAAGTTTCTTCTAGCAGTAAATAACCTGTAACTGGTTTGTTAGCAGTAGAAAACGAATCAATCAATTCAGGTAAATAATTTTCCTCGCGGCTCGATTTTTTTGTTCTTTGTGAATTAAAGTTATAAATTATATATAAAATAAAATCTCGTCGTTATGTTTATTTTAGCCGAAATTTTTTTTCTCCTTTGAAGAATTCACACAATTCATGATTATTTCTTATAGGCAAAAATGTATAATATATGCGAATTTCCATGAAAGATATTTACATCAGAACAAAGAATAAGTTTCTTTAGAAACGACTAATGTTACCATTGGCATATTGTTTAGTAAAACTATCTAAATTATATTTTAATCATGAATTAATTATATTCGAATGAAACATCGTAGTTACAAAAGTTGTACCTATTTTGGCATAAGATTTTCAGTATATTCCGAAAATAACATTTAGAAAAAATTCAACAATGATTTAATGTAATATTTATTCTAATACTAAATTATTAAATACTACAAAGCAGCAGCAGCAGCTCTTAAAATCATAATATTTTCAAAAATCTTTTAGAGACTTTTATGTTCATTGGGCTCTTTCTTCTGAGTAAATCATCAACCGCGGAATCTATCGCTGTTCGAAACAAGTATGTCTTTTGAATAAAGATTTTCTATTCACTCAGAGAATCACTACTGGGATGTTATAATCCATTCAAATCTATTCAAATGATGTCTTACTTTGTCCTGATTTAGATTAACCTTATTATCAGATGAATGCAAAAGTTCGTGTCCGATTTTTATTGTTAATATAAACACTTGACACTGGTGTTTGTTTTCGTGCCAATGTCTGCGATTGAAATATTGCATTGTTCCGTTGCGAGTCAAATCTGTTTAATGTTAACGTTTCATCTACAAATAAAATCCAACAAAAATATTTAGATGGTTTATTTGGATCATGCTTCAGCTCTTCGGACGGTCAAAATGTGGTTTGGAAGATTTCGTCAACTTGATTTTAACCTAAACAATCAACCACGCTCCGGTATATATTCCAACGTTCGTGAAGACGCTTTGCTTGCCAACATGGAGGATACCCCGATGGAAGAGATTGCCAAGAGTTTGAAAATCGTTATCTCAACTACATTTCCAAACACGACACATTCTCTGACGGAACAGAACAAGGTCGATCGTGGTTTTGCGTCGATTTCTTTGCTCTTACGACATGAACAGGAGTCGTACCTGAACGAAAGTAACACGGAGAATTAAAAATGGTTTATGATAACACTCCACGCAAACGGAATTGGAAACAGGCCTTTTAATGTACCAAATGAAGGGGATTCAGTCCATTTAGAGGGACTGCAGAGGGATAATTCACTTTGATCTTTCAGGCGAAACAGTAAAAGTAGTAGTGCGACTAACTCACCAAACTGAGTGAGGCTGTTAATCCTAGAAAACTAGCCATGTGTATATAGTACCCAGCGCAAATTTTCCTATTTTTAATTACAATTTTCAATACTGATTTTCTTACCTTAATAATATGTTTTTCTTTTCCTATTACAAAGTACAAAGTTTGAAGTGCATTCACGTAAAATATTTCAAATAAAGATTTATATTTAATATTGTTTTTTATATTTTCAAAATCGGGTTTGATATATCCATGGTTAGAAGTGGTGTAACTTTAATTGAGGGTTAGAGTTCTAGGGTTAAAGAAAAAAGGGCTGATTTTATCAAATCGAAAAAGTGTTATTTTCCACCTCAAAAACACAAGATCGCATGTATTAAAATGAGTTGAAATTGTCAACCCGCCAGTACCCACTATGTTCTCCTGATTTGGCAAAATCTGATTTTAGTTTGTTCCGGTCTTTAAAGAATAACTTTAATGAGAGAAAATGGACTCTGTAGAGTTCGTCGAAAACTACCACACAAATTACTTCAAACAAACAAACAAAAAAACACGAGGTTTAAACGAAAATAGCATCAACAGGCTAGACGAAAAAGGGAGACAACTGATATTTTTAGTGCGTATTTAAAATGCTTTTTATTAATTTACTCATCGGAGACGGACTTTTGCAATGATCTCATAAACTTATGCGAAAATAGTTACGAATATACTGTATGTGCCTGAAGATTCCTTGTAAAAAAAAAGACTTTTCTTCGACTACTTAAAAAGCGAATACATTTTTAGGCCAACCAAATACTTTCTTGTGAAACAAACAGCCGTCAGTCAGCTGACAAAACTTTTAAATGTTTGTTTTGATCTTGTGAAGCCGTCTTATGCTTACTCATAATAGAATTTTATTTTGATCTATTTAATGTCCGTTTTCCTAAATATTTGCGAATACAGAGCTATATATATATATATATATATATATATATATATATATATATATATATATATATATATATTAACATAAAACGTGTGTTAGCACGTGCGATACCGGACTTCATCAGCCGCCGACCAGGTGTGATATCACGGTTTCGGTGGCTATGGTGGAAACCGCCACCCTGGTGCCACCAGCAGCGTTTGCCACCAGGCAGAGTATGAAGATAAACTAAGTAATCGTTCCTTTAAGTAAATTCTATCTGTAATGAAGTTTCCTGAACGCGTTTGCCGTTATTGACGCGCTCGTAAAATTCGTTATAGACGACCACGCAAATATTTCACTTGCACATGTTGGGTCGTCATATATATATATATATATATATATATATATATATATATATATATATATATATTATCATGAGACTTTAAACGTTATATATTAAATCAAACGAAAAATGTTACTATTTGCTTTTGTTCAATAATCTGTTGTGTTTAATTAGTAACATAAATATTATTCAAATATAATTTTTTTCTATTTTACGTATAAATTTAATATAAATAATATTTTATACCGTATGGACATAAATATGGCGATACACACAAATACAAACATGAAAACTCGACTTCGCCTAATAAAATATTCGAGTAGCAAAATTATAATAGGTTATACGTATATGAATATAATAATATATAATTTCAAATAAGGATACTTCTAATATTATCATAAGTCGTTATATTCCCAGGGCATTTAGAGCTGATGTTACCGTAATTCAATTGTTTTCAGTGAAGAGAATTCAATGTCCACAATAATCCCTTTTAAAGTGATTTCTGGAAAAATTCGTATTTGCGCAATACATCACATATTATCCTCTTAATACTATCGAAAGCTATGTCTTTGATATTAACCTTCAAAATATTGAAAATATGATTTGATAATATAATATCACAGTTAGAATTTAAAATGGACAATATAGTTAAATGCAGTGAAATGTAAAATTCGTTACGAACAATGTTCTTTTTACAATAAAAATGAATTTTTCTACCAATAGTGAACATGTATTTTTCAAAATTGATCTGTGTATTAGACCTGAGTACACTTTTTTTTTAAAATTTAAAACCTGTAATTAGTTCTAATATTTTATAATTTTCTTGTGTTTTGCCTTTGGTTTATCGCATTGACAGCGCGTCATCTTGAAGTGAACACCGAACGGTTTTCAAATACATGTGTTTCTTACAAATATGTATTCGACATAAAGGAATATTCGACAAAAACCGCGACCAAATATTTCGTGTGTTCCGGTCTCTTATATTAATGATCTATTTCGGCAGATGACAAGGATCGTTTTAGCAACAGCCTTTCCTATTATTTATGCCGTTTTCCGTCAGAACGTAGACGATCATGGCTCTCCACAATTTCCTGTCCTTTTTAACTATTTGTAATTTTTGTCTTTTCGCTATCTCTTCTAATGCCTGTTCTGCCAACCTCTGTCTACGTTCGTTATGCATTATCACATGTTCTAAGCACTTTTTGTTCATTATAGGCCTAATAAATTTCAACTGCCTTTTTCTGATTGTAAGTATAAATATACCTTTTTTTACAATTTTCTCTGAGACATCACCGTTTCTGATATGTTTAGACCATCGTATACTCAGCATCCTTCTGTAGAACCACATTTCTGTTGTATCAAGTCACTTCATCTGTAATGAGACTGTCCCACATTCACTTCGACATAGTACTCTTTTCTTTGTTTCTAACGAAATTTTCCGTTTCCTTAATACTTTGCTTACGTTTTAGAAGGCCCCATTTGAGCAGGTGAAATTGTTCACCATGATATTACAGAAGTGTTCAGTACTCTTTTCTTTTTCTGTAAGCAGATTGTTACGTTTCTTAATATTTTGATTTGCTTTTGGAATTCAGCGCAATGCTTTTTTCGGATTCCGGTGCTCCAGTTTCCTGCCTTCGATTAAAACAGTTCCAAAATATATAAATTATTTTACTGTATTGATCTTTGTATGTCCAATTTTTAATCCACATTCTGGGCTTTTTAATCCTAAAAACATACATTCTGCCGTCTTACAATTGATGTTTAATCCTTATTTCTCGCTTTCATTTTATTACCTTCTGTGTGAGAGTCTGCATTTTTTCCTTTACATGACTGCTATCAACGCTATATCATCGGAATATCTAATGCTGTTACGATTGATGCCGCCAAAAATGAGCCCTTGCAAGAAATCCATTTTTTTTCTGGATTGCATTAATGTAAAGGTTGAACGAATGAGAAGACACGGTATTTTCAATTTTTGTGTATTTATTTAGTTCTATTTTCTCTCTGTCTGTTAGCATTTTGCCCCCAGTTCTGGATTATTTTAATCTGCTGATAAAATAAATGAAGCTTATCGACCAGTTCGAATAGATCTTCGTCTTGATTTTATCAATCGTTTTTGCGTAATCTATAAAATACCATACATACATACATACATACATACATACATACATACATGCATACATACATGCATACATGCATACATACATACACACACACACACAAAAATATATATATATATATATATATATATATATATATATATCTGTAGCATATATGTTTGTATTTTCGTGGTTGCAGCATTCTAACGTCCTTTGAGCATCAGGTACAACACATGTATCTTTATGAGATTGTCTCGGTCAAGACTTTGTTGGTCCAGCCGTAATTATAAGCTAATGAATTCGAGACGCCACTGACTCTTGCCATCCTGGTTTAATCATTACCTCTCATGCACACAAGTGAGGAATAAATTTAATTGGATTTTAACTGATTTTATTCTTCACTTGAATGGATGAGAGAGTAGAAAACGAATTAAATCATTATTACCCCTACCAAAAACACGATAAATGCTATCACGGACATGCAAAAATATTTTTTTGCTGTAATCTTGTTTCGGTTATAAGCTTTCCCAAGAATAAACTGCTTATTCTATGCCCCAGAGTTTCACATCTGTTACTAATAACATCTCTTAATAGACATATATTCAATTTTTAATTTGTTAATGACTGAATTAGCTATTACATTTAAATTAAACAGAAAATACGAAAGAAAAAGTAATCTTAAAGAATTTCCCTTAATCTCAATCTTATTACTCAGGTAACTTGTATTTAATTCATACTTTAAAGCTAAATTAATCCAAGTCGTAACTCTAAGTAAATCCAAAACCTAACCGTAAATGCATCTAAATCCGAACATTAATTAACACTAATCCCTAAACCTCATGCAAAGCAAAATCTAATTTTAAGTTAAACAGAGCCATTACCGTTAACTAACCGAATCCTTAACCCCTAAGTAAACTTTAATTAATAAAATTTTTAACCGTTACCTATCCGAATCCCTAAATGTTAAATAACCGAATCTCTAATCGTTACCTAACCGAGAGATTACCCGTTAAGTAACCGAATATTTAGCTCTTACGTAATATAATCCCTAACCCTTAACTAAACGAAATTCTAAACGTGACCTGAACTAAACCCTAACCTTTAACGAACCAAGCCACTAATCATTAACTAACTGAATCTCTAACAATTAAATAACCAAATCTCTAACCGTTAACTATCTGAATCTTTAAACCATTAATTAACCGAACCCCTAAACGATAACTCACCGAATCTCTAAATGGTACATAATCGAATCCCTAAACCTTAACTAACCGAAAATCTAACTCTTACCTAGCTAAATCCTTAACCCTTAACTAACCAAAATTCTATATTTACCTAACAAAATATCTTAACCTTTAGCAAACAAATCTCTAACCGTTACCTAACCGAATTCTTAAGCCATTGATTAACCAAATTTTAACACTTATCAAACCGAATCCCTAACCGTTATATAACAGAATGTCTAGCCCTTAACTAACCACATTTGTAACCGTTATATAACCAAAAAATTAATACTTAACAAACCAAATCTCTAACCGTTATCTGATCAAATCCCTAACCCTTAATTAACCAAAACTCTAACCGTTACGTAACCGAATTCTTAAGACATTGATTTACCGAATCACTTAATCTTAACTAACCGAATCCCTAACCCGTAAGTGACCGAATCTGTCACCGTTATATTACTGTATCCCTTATACTTAACTAACCAAATCGGTAACCGTTACTTAACCGAAAGTATTGCTGGTAATATGTTTTTAACTATTTTTGGTAATATGTTTTTTTTTTCCTGAATTGCTGGTAAAATGATCGTACATCAGTTGTGGTTATATCGAAACTTTTCAGCACCGCCTCCTATGCTAAAAAAAAGGATGTAATTGTTTCAATAGTGCATTTGCAATTTGGCAAACAGTAATGCTGACAACAGAAGAGCAGGTCGCAAAAATAAAGAGAAGAATTGGATAATTTCCACAGCACTGTCTTTATATCAATAGGATTTGCGTTACTCAATGTTTGTAGGAAAAAGGAAAAAAACAGAAAAATAAATAGATAATTCTTATCCAATGTCCTCGATCAGATCTCAACATGCGTCAAAGTGTAACGTTTACCCGGTGAATTAATAAAATGGACGCAACAAACTCACTGACTTCTTTCTAATCAAGAATTATCGGCTGCTCACGTCGATTTTATTTTCGTTTTTTTCCTCTTTACACCATTTATTTTCACTTATTGTTTTGTCATAGAAAATTATTCCGCTGAAGTGTTTAGCATTTGGTGTCGCATAACGGGTGTCATTGTGTTTGGTGTATGCACTTAGCTGCAAAGTGGTTTGGAGCAAACTGACACATCTATATGCAAATGTGAATTTGTCCCAAGAAATTTTTGACAGCGACATACGATGAACTAATACGGTTTGGTTTTGTTTTCTTTCATGTCATTTACTAAATGACGCAGAAACGCAGTAAATAAAAGTGTATATATAATCAGAAAATAAAGGTGTATATATAATCAGAAAATAAAGATGTATATATATATAATCAGAAAATAAAGGTGTATATATAATCAGAAAATAAAGATGTATATATATAATCAGAAAATAAAGATGTATATATATAATCATAAAATAAAGGTGCATATGTAATCAGAAAATAAAGATGTATATATGTATAATCAGAAAATAAAGGTGTTTATACAATCATAAGATAAAGGTGTTTATTTAATAGGAAAATAAACGTTTATATATAATCATATGAATTTATTTATTAGGAAAGTTGTATACGTATTGATTTTTAACTATTTCAGTGCATAAATTAAATTTTCCACATGCTGCAGTAACTTTTGGTATATAAGCTTATGTGAATTTCTCTTTGGGATGACTTTAAAACTTCATCTTATAACAATTAAAACACGGTTTTCTTCATGAATCACAAATACTGCATCAGGGGATTTCGCGAAAGTCATTATTTGATCCTATTCGGAAATTAATTGTCGTTTTTTATATATATATATATATATATATATATATATATGTGTGTGTGTGTGTGTGTGTGTGTGTGTGTGTGTGTGCGTGTGTGTGTGTACAGGTTGGTGTGGACGGAAAAAAATTACAATAAGCAAAAACACTCTTCTTAAAAGAGTGCTCCGTACAGAGCTGAGCAATTATTATTTATTCAAAAATTAAAACACCAATATGTTTTAAAATCACAACAAAAAATAGCCATTTTTTCACTACTTGTGGATGGAGTTGAAGGTTGATTTGAACATTTTTAACACTCTTTATTCTACATTCGATACCATCACTTGAGAAGACACCAGAATTTTTTTAAATAGAATGGCTATTTTCGTAGTGATTTTATAATGTTTGTGTTATAATATTTGAATAAAAATATATATATATATATATATATATATATATATATATATATATATATATATATATATATATATATATATATAATGAACTATTTTATCAGCAATGACCCTTTTATACACATTTCATGAAAGATGACTGACAAGGTACTACGATTAAGCTATTTATTTGATATTTTATGTTCTTATGTTTTAATTTTTGGAAATAAAAAAGCCAATATTCAATAATACCAACTATGAACACGCCAACAACAGCAGGACCGTGTTAGGAATTAAGACAAAACAAAAAAAAACTTACCCCTCATTATAGATAGGCATATATAAAAATCTACATATTCTGGTAAAAAAATAACATCCTTGATAATGAGTAAACCAATAGCCGAATGTGCTCGAATATGTGGAACATTTAGATATTTTTTTAGTTACTTTATATCCACAAACGAAAACATTGTTTGAGTGTTTGGCTGTGAGGACAGTGCAGATAATTCTAAAAAATTTGGATGAGTCTAATGGTGATTACGAAGGTACGGCAACTGGGATAACTCTCCTTGATCTTCTGATAAGAAACAAACACCCAGCTTATCTGTTGAGGTTCTCAGGGGGAGAGTGGCCCTGTATCAAGGTGTCTACTGGAAGTCCCTATATCAGACAACAGGATTCTGCAACATTCCACACAAGCAGAAGAAGACAGTAATATATATTATAAGTTAACTGATTTAAAACTATGGTTTCATCCCTACAAAGGAATTACCCCGTTTCAAAAACAGAAAACAAATACTTCAAATAAAATTATATTGAATTAAAACATTTGTTCTGTTTCATCTTCAAGCGATTTTTGAATCCAAATATCCAGTTTCAAAAAATCCCTTGAAGATGAAATACAACTAATGCTTTTAATTTAATATAATTTAAAAGTTTTTCTTTTCTGTTTTTGAAACATGGTAATTCCTGTTTAGCGATGAAAGACTATTTTTAAATCGGTTAGTTCATCATACTTATGCTCTGTAAATTTAAATTGAGCACTGTTTTGTAAAAATAAAAATGTCTGTCAATAAGAACACCGGATTACATATCTCACTATCTCAATTCTCTTCCTTTTTTTAATAATATATATATATATATATATATATATATATATATATATATATATAGGGTGTTTCAAAATTTTTTATATCATTTCGCAATCTAATAACTTTATTAGATCTCCTTCAAATGACTTCAAATTTTAATAGCATCTTTATGTTTAATGTTTGTTTTATGTTTTTATGTCTTTATGTTTTTGTGTTTTTCTTATTTGTATTTTTATGTTCTTTAATCTTTAATCTTTTTCTTTACAGGTATAAAAATGTTATTATTAGAAGAGAAAAAGTCGTTTTGTGTGTTGGAGTTTGCTAGAACACAGTCAAACAAGACTGTGCAGCGTGCATTTATGAGAGAGTTCTCTAGAAAGTCACCAACAGGAATGCAGATTTGGAGATGGCATAAAAAGTTCAAAGATTAAGGCTGTCTGTGCAGAGCAAAAGGATCCGGACGACCACAGACTTCACATTTGTGAAATCGTTCACTTAATCCACATGCTTTTGAATTTCTCATTCAGATTTGGAAGAATAAATCTTATGATCTTCAACATTAATACTTTTTAATTTCATTTGCCGTTATCATGTACTTTCTGTGATATTTACATCTCAAAGGATATCAATTTTTTTGAAACACCCTGTATTCTGTAACAGCAGAATTGTCCATCCCACAAACTAATATCTATAAAACACGATTGAGATTGTTCATTTCAGGTTTGCAGATAAATCTTTCGCCATCTTGTCCTTAAGAATTACTGCAAAAACATTGAGTTATTCAGCTAAAAAGAGAACAGGTTAAATCAATAATGATACCAACATTCATACCCTGGTTCCATCTTCAAAGATCATTCAAGAACAACCAAGTTTTAAAAAGAAGGAACAGAAGAGCAGATAACTAGATCACAAAAGAAAGAGGGATCAACACTTCAATTTAGTGCTAAGTTGATCAATTATAAAAGATCCATGTCAATCCATACGTTGTTTGGCATGTCAAATGTGAGTTTCAGCTATTACAATGAAAAAAAGACTTCAAAATTAAATCGTGTGGGAAACCTGTCCGGTAACTAGTAACTCCAAGAAAGAAAGTTAAAAGTCTAGAGAGGGCAAAGATCATCTTGAATAAGTTGGAAATTATCCTGGAATAGTATATATATATTGGATTGATTGCAGCAGGATTCTTCTGTTAAATTTTGAGAGAGTAATTATACATTCTTATTACTACATGTAGAGTCCAATAGTGTTATGAAATCCCCGGATATTTCCAGTAAGATATTGTTGATCATTTCTAAGACACAAATCTTCAAATCTGAAGCTAACAAATAGAAAAATATGAATGCACTGCACTCTCATGTACAAAACTTAAATTTCGTGTGGATACTGATAAATATTTTCGCGTAATTCAGATTTTTCATCATGTATATTATTAACATTTATATTTTATATTAAAATGTTTTGTTGTTCGGTGAAATATTATATTATAATTTATCTATATCATTAAATTCCTTTTTTTTAAAGAATATTTTTTTTAATGTAATAGTAAATTAACTGAACGAATTTTTTTTAACTTTTCTTCTGTTTTACAATTACATATGGCGTCATTTTAAAATAAAAGACGCAAGGATGTAATTTGTTTTTTAATTTAATGGCATTAAAACACAAGGGACTATTGGGAGTGGAAGAGAATGAGAAGAATTGAGAAGAGAAAACCGGAGCCCCAATCCGAAAAAGGAAACAAGACTTAAAACTACTCCTATTAAGAACGGGGAATGAGTGAGAATGAGGAAATCAATACAAATTTGCGTCACAATATCCAGATCTTGATAAATACTAAGGATAGGCAAATGTATTTTGAACAAAAAAAGAAGTAAAAAAACTGAACATTCAACAGTTTATTCATTCGGAATATTTTATCACGATATTCACATATTCGAAAATTGGAAAAATAAAACAAAGACTACATAATAAAAACTTTCCCGAATGAACGTACCAAAAGATTTGTATGATTTCTTCCTGCTCACATTCACCTAAAATACACACACACATGGATATGTATGTGTATAATAATAATGATAATAACATAACAATAATTATATGACAGAAAACCTATGTAAAATTATGAGAATTTACCACGATTTTTTTTCACTCGAGCAGAACTGCCAAGAATGCTTCATGGATAACGATATATATAATACTCAATAAATTAAGAACAATTCAAGTTAATAACCGCATTAGTTGACTCAAGGATTTTGCATCGACATACACATTAGGTCCATATATTTCATAAATCAAATCATAGTTTATCAAACATGTGTGTGCTAACGCGAAATTCTTGATTCTATTGGCAGATAAGTCCTTGGACTCTTTCTTCATTATATATATATATATATATATATATATATATATATATATATATATATATATATATATATATTGTTATGGTTCAATATCCCCGCACCACAGTTATGTTCCAAGGTTAGAACCAAGGAAGAACAACATGAACCCAAGAGTAGAATAACAAAGATATATTACAACAGAAATATAGTACAAGAAGTTGAAGTTGTTAGTAATGACTGTCCGTCTGGTTTAGAGTGAACTAATATTGTCTCGACTTGTTACACCATTCATTCATTATACCTCTTGAGAGGCGCAGTATTTATAGTGTCAGGAAAGTCCATTATTGTTATAGGTAAGTTCCCATATGTGCGTGTGTGTGTGTGTGTGCGTGTGATATGTCCTGGAAAGGGATATATTTGAACGAAGTAGCTAAGTGGTTTTGGCTACTATAACCAAGTAGAATACGGTAGCTGTAATCGACTGGTACGCGTCGTAGTCGCAGGTAAGAAGTGTAGATCAATGGCGTAGTCCAATGGGCGTCGTTATAGATTTAGCTCTCAGACTAAGTCTTTTGACACTGTCGTACCTACACGTCCGTCGGTATTTATGACGGACACCAGCCAATCATATTCCAGTGATGGGTAACACAGGTGCACGCATATTCCATTATATCAAAATACATCGGTGTAACAGCAATTTTCCAACTCTTATAACAGCAAAATTGTCCAATAGTTAGATTAATATTTGAAACGTTGTATCTTAGAAATGACTAAAGATCTGTTACCGGAATTCACCGGGGCTTTTTTCTCTACTTTGAACAATAAGTATATATTTAGCTCTAAGTTGAAATGATGATCTCTCTTGTAGATTTAACATCCTGATTCAATTTCCATCTCTACTGTTTACACTTATTTCTAACTTGTTTACAGTTCTCTTGATGGTTCTTGAATGATCACTGAATATAGAAGCCAGAGTATGAATATTGGTACCATTACTGAAGGTTAGAATGGTCTTTTTCGCTTCTCATTTGCCAATTTGGGAAGACATTGTGCGGTTGACACAAAATGATTTTTACATGTTTTCTTTCTAGGCGAAAAATTGAAAGGGTTTTGTAGCAATCATACGACAAAATGTCTAAACGTCTTATCTGAAAGACTGGGAAACAAAACTTCAAGTAGATTAATGTTTTTATATAGTAAACATTTCGAGGGATGCTCAATTGACCCATGCTGTTACATCATGTATCTTTTCTCTATCTATCTATCTCTAAATACATACATACATACATATATATATATATATATATATATATATATATATATATATATATATATATATATATATATGTATGTATGTGTGTTTCTGTAATTTGTTTTCTTGTTTTCAATGTTTCCAGCTCCTTATTACAGAGTTTATATGTTTTCTTCTCTAGTCAAAGTTGCGATCATCTTACCAAGTGTATGCAGTGAATAAATCAACATTTATTCATGTAATAAACCTAACCAGATGAAGGCTTATGTGAGTTAGCATTTATAGCCGTCACTAATTGGCATTCCAAGAAAAAAATGTTCAAATGGTGATAATAATGGTAGGCTGCGTTAGCTTCCAGCTTAAAATCAGTAATTTAATCATATTATATTTTAAACGCCGAATGAGAAATGGGAGAGCCGAGTTCCATTTTCAGTCGAGTGCAGTTCAATCAGTTTTATACAAATTCAGTTCATTTCAGTCGCACAGTATATAATTTAATGCGAGTTCATATTCACTGGGGATGGACTTGCATATAGCGTAGCAATTGTCGACACAAAAAAATATAGTGCCGTTTTCAAAATGGAGGCGCTGCCGTTGCATTTACATTCAACCAAATACCCTTGTAAATGTATGATTCATTTATTCTCTTCTTTCAGGCTATGAATAAAAAACAAGACAAAATGGGTTCTCTGTCTTTAGCTAGGAATTCGTCTAAGAAAAGGACAGCTGTGAATTAAGAATCGGTTGGGTTAGTAAGAGAACACCATAAAACATGGATTCTCTTTTGATGGGAATCAATCTAGGAGACACCTTTAAAATAAGAATTGGTTGGGTGAGCAACAGAACGCCATGAAACATGGATTCGCTTTGCGTGGGAATCAGTCTAGGCGAAAAACATCTCCGAATTAAGAATCGGTTGGGTGAGCAACAGAACACTATGACATATGGTTCCTCTTTGATTGGGAATCAGTCTTGGAGAAAAACAGTTCTAAATTAAGAATCGGTCGGACTAGCAACAGAACACCATAAAACATGTTTTCTCTTTAGCTGAGATTAAATCTTGGGGACGCACTGAATTAGGAATCGGTTGGTCTAGCTATAGAACTCTATAAAACTTGAATTCTTTTTGGCTGCAAGTAAGTCTAGAAGAAAGACAGCTCCGAATAAAGGATCGGTTGGGCTAGCAACAGAACGCTATAACCCATAGATTTTGTTTGGCTGGGAACCAATCTAGGAGAAAGACAGCTCTAAATCCAGAATCGGTTGGAATAGCAACAGAACACCATATGACATGCATTCACTTTGTTTGGGAATCTGTCATCGAGAAAGACAGGAATCTATTTGGCTGAGAATCAGTCTAAGAGAAAACCAATTCTGAAACAAGCATCTGTTGGCTGAGCAGCAGAACACCATTAAACATGGATTCTCTCCGGCTGGGAAATAGTCTAGAAGAAAAACAGCTCTGAATTAAGAATCGGTTGGGCTAGCAAAAGAACACCATTAAGCCCCTTTAACAACAGCGCCTAACGTGTTTGAGGCTGTTGCTCTATGCTTCACAGGATATTCTACTGTATTCACATACAGGCAAGCACACATATGCATGATGTAAATAAATAACAAAATACATTTTGTTTAATATAAATATATATGAATGTTTGACAAATCAAACTAAATGGAAAACTGCTCAGTTGACAAGGCGTTTCGCCTTTTGTAGATGCAGAACAATCGAGAAGCACATCTCTCTCTAATCTGTTAGCAAGTAAACAGAAAACATGTCCGAGAAATTTTCATAGAAAATAGTCCTGTCAAAGGACGAATATTTTCTATGAAAATTTATCGGACATTCAAACAATAAATGTTATTTAATACTGTTTATTATAAACAGAGCATTTACTTAAATACTTGTATCTATAAAAGAACGTTAAACATGAAAATGTCTTTAATAAATAAATTGTCGGACTTCGTTCATTTCTTAATATATATATATATATATATATATATATATATATATATATATATATATATATATATATATGAATGTTTATATTCGTTTATGGATATCACCATCCTCAATTATCAGTGTTATTCTTAGAACACATTTTAGGATAGATTTTCATCGGGAATATAACATGTACATTTCAATTGATATAAATAGTTCATAAGAATAAATGTTGAAAATTTGCCAGAATCTACCGATTGGATGGATTTTATTTTCTTACACCTGTGACATGAGTAGAAATCCTGATAAAAAGTACAATCCTTTTGTCTTTCAGAATCTAATACTTTTTCATTGTTCGTTCAAAAATCTAGATTTTTGATCACGTGTTCTGTTGTACGTTAAAGCCATGCCTTTTTGCAAAAGCCAGAATTTCATTATTTTACTCCTATTTCATTTTACATTGGATCAGAGACCTAACGAGAAGCACTCCTCTTCAGTCTATCAGCAATTAATCGTTTCAAAAATATAGAATCACGGATTCTGATGTCCGTGAATGGTATATGTTTTTGACACGGCTAGGATTTCATTATCTTGTTCCTCTTTTATGGAATAAAAATTTCATAAAATTTCAATTGACAATTTATTTAGTTTGTCTTCTGTTTCTATACGTTGAAAATATTTTGTATATATATATATATATATATATATATATATATATATATATAATAATAAAAAAGGCTTAAACAATAATATTCCATGGTCATAATTTATTCCATTGGAATCGTAAGTACGATCCAATTCATCAGACCTACAAATTCAAAAAGAAAACAGAAAAAAAAAAACTCCGGAAATAAAAATAAAATTTACAGAGACTGTAAGTATGAGAGTGTGGGACGAATGTTAGAGCTATAGAGAGGGGTAACAGACGACAGAAGGTGGGGGATTAAAATTTAACAGAGATAAGTTTGAGAGGGGGGGGGAATAAAGACAGTTTAAGTGAGAGAAATATGAATGTTGCCGGATGTCTAATACATTAAAGATGTAACCGGAAAGGATACATTTTGTGGTGACATACACACACAATAGACGATCTAATCTTAAAGATCAGATGAGGAGGGGGGGAGAGGAAAAGAAAAGAAAAAGGGTTGGGGAGAGAGATGGGGCGAGGGAAACTAAAACTGAAAGGCATTTATTAAAAGGGCCACTGTGAAATTAAGAAAATTTGATAAAATTAATATTGACTACATGTAACAAATCAAATATAAACATATAAAAAATATATATAACGATTATGTAATCTAGCAAGGACCTATATTTCCATGTTCAAAAACACGCGCGTACACACACATACACAATAATATATACACGTACATACATACATATAGACGTGTACACACATACACACATATATACCCATGTACACATATATATATATACTCATATATAAACATATACATATATATATATATATATATATATATATATATACACATACATATATGGATAAATATACATACATAAATACACATATATACATACATATACACATACATCCATACACATCCACTCCTACATATATATATATTTACATACATACACATTTACTGCTTTTTTAGATATATGTTAGCTGGTCTTAAATTATTCTGACCAACAACTTTAATATATATATATATATATATATATATATATATATATATATATATATATATATATATATATCATATTATTGATAATATTAGTGGTAAATATACACATACATATGCAAAATATATAAATATATATACATACATGTATACACATACATATATATTCTGTATTAAAAAATTCCAAGAGGATAGAATCCATGTAGAACTCAATGTCCAGGACAGAGTAAGGATATAATAAAAATACTTAAACACTAATATTCCATGGTCATAATGCAGATGTATGTATATATATTTATATATTTTGTATATCTATGTATATTTACCATAATATTATATATATATATATATATATATATATATATATATATATATATATATATATATATATATATATATATATATATATAATACATGCCATAAGCGATATCAAGATGAGGATGATCTTTTTAATCAATTCATCAGGAGCAAGGCAAGAAAACCACTAAGACGCAAGGGATTACTGACGTTCAAAGAATATGTCAAAAAGATGAAAGTGAGAAACACATTAAGATCAAGAAATAGGAATTCTTTTATACACATAAATGACAAACCCGGATGTGATTCGATAACTTTCAAAACCGTTACTGTTATGAACATCATCCTTATTATAACAATTCGATTCAAGCTCCATGAAATATGGATTTAATATTCAGACAGCGATCTTAAAAAAAAAAAAACAGTTTCTGTCCAAATCAATGCAATAATATCGACGACATATTTATAATTGAATACTGTCAAGATTTATCAGCGCTTATAGTAGGCTGTTTATTATCCGGTACAAAATATACACTTGTTACTTTTATCAAATCACAAATACAAACACGTTTCTTATTTGTTTTTTTGTTCTGTTTTTTTTGTTTTTGTTTTTTTTTTACGAATCGACTGGAAGAAATAAAACCGATTCAATATTAAGGGCAATTATTTTCTGTTTATGGCTTATGAAATCTGATTATCCGTTCAATGAAATTTGGTTGGGTTTTATTATTATATGTTCGAATCGGATAAACCGTAAAACTGATTTGTAATCGTAGCTTTCCTCCGCAGAAAGCGCGTTTTATTTGGGCAAAATATGTCTGTTTGCAGATAAACAGTATTGATGTATACGTGTAATGAAGACGAACTGCAGGGATTGTGCGAAGCGACCACCAAAAATCATTCTTCAAAATTAGTGTCAAATTCTTGAATACAAACGACCTCTTCTATAGCGAAGACTCTCGTTTTGAAAAATATTTATACATGCAGTCAAACCTCTACCACTCGACGCGAATATATCTAAGAAATGTGTCGTACGAAACAATTTTTCTCACCGGAATTTATCTGACATATCTATAAGTCTACAATTCGTCCATGCTTAAGATATTGTTGCTACATATGGGCAGGTGCCCCTGCTATTTACCTTGAGCTCATTTCTAAGATCCAAAGAACAATCAGCAATATTACTGGTCCTGATCGGGTGGATCGGCTTCAATCACTTGCCCACCGCTTTATTTTTTCCTTTGGGTACATTTTATACATACTTTCATGGCAATTATTCGGATGAGCTCTTTGCTATAATACCTAGGCTTTTTGATGTTAAGCTCAGTACTAGACTGACGTTTAGACCTCATCAATGCACAGCTGAGCTGGCTGGATTTAGACTTAAGTTCTATGCTAACAGTTTCTTTTCTAAATTGCGTCTTAGTGGCTTTACTACTTTACATGGGGTTATGCCGAGTGAAAATATATTTTAAATATTTGCACACTTAATAAGTATTTTAAGAATTGAATTTAATATGTTGTTACTTACATTATTTACATTACTCGGACTAATGTCCTCATCTTTGTCGCCATATTTATCACAACGTTTCGGCCTTTGTACGCTCCAGCCTTCTTCAGGTGGTTGGAATGTCGAACTGAACCCTTTAATTCGCTCACCGGGGTAGACTGTTCTAGTTCCACGTGCCTTGTTTGGTGGATGTCAGCTATCAGTTATCTCCTGTTAATTTCCCTCTGAAAGTTCTCCACTGCCTTAACCGGGTATTGAAATCACACTCTTTGGGTCCTGTCACTGGATCTAACCAACGCCTTTATCCACTGTGCCATGTGTCCTCGAGGATATGAATTTCTGGGTATTATAAATCTAATGTCTTCAGCAGCCATTTTAACCAGTGCTCATATTCCAATTTTGCTGTTATCTATATATAAAAAAAAGAATACCCCTCGGCCCGGTGGCTAGGATCAAAGTGTAGTATCTGCGCTTTGTGAGCTGCCAGGTCGGGTGTCTGTCGAACTCTCTGCTTGCAGAGAGGAACCCAGACAAGCTCCGCCGAAGGGTGGGGTTTCGTTCGGGAGGTTAACAGAACTAACCCGCTTGGACGTGTTTAGATGGGTTTTATTTTTGGCTGGGCGTACGGGCTCAGACATACCCACATTAAAAAGGACTTATGCCACATTCGATCCCCGTGGGTGGATTGATAAACACAATCTATATATGGCGACAAAGATGAGGACAATAGTCCGGATAATGTAAATAATGTACATAATACCTCATCTCAGAAATATAGACAGACTCTGGTGTTATTTAATGTCAAATAGTTTTAATATTGATCAATCTGATGCCTCTAGAAAAGTATTAACTAATATTTACTGGGTTCTCAACTAGTAAAAACACTTTTACAATGACAATAATGTGAAGGAACATGTTACAGTGCAATTACCATATTTGTATGCCAAAATCAATAATGAGTTTTAAGTAGAAACACGGCAAACAGCTTTTGGTTATTCTTTAAACAAATTGTTTTCCAAAAATCAGTTATTGCAGAAGGAGGTAAGGCAGAGCAGCAGAGTAATGAGCTGAAACAGAAAAGAGGGGGAAAATCTATTATTTCCAAACAATCTTCCGCTTTGTTTGGATTTTTTTCTGTTATTTATTAAATGAAAATAACTTTTTTACTAAACTCAATCAAGAGCTGTCATTTTCATAAACCCGGTAAAAGAAAAAGGTCAGCCTCATTCTTCATATTCTTAATAAACTCTTTTACAGATCACAGTTCATACGAGTGAGGCCATGGAAATAACTGATTAATATCCTCATTGCGTGGCTGAAATATAATACGTGCTAATATCGTGGAAGAATAAATTAATAAGACTTGCTTTTTAAATGTATGTATGCATGCATATATATATATATATATATATATATATATATATATATATATATATATATATGTATGTATGTATGTATATATATATATATACATATTTAATTATACATTTAAAAAAGCAATTCATTCTTATTAATTTATTCATATATATATATATACATTTACACACACACACACACATATATATATATATATATATATATGCGTGGTGGTATATATATATATATATATATATTTATATATATATATATATATATATATATATATATATATATATATATATATATATATATATATATGTGTGTGTGTGTGTGTGTGTCTGTACACGTAGTTATGTATATATATTTATGGACGAATAAAGTACATATATATATATATATATATATATATATATATATATATATATATATATATATATATATATATATACGCAAAATATTACACCACAGAAGTTATATATAGTTTTGAAAATGACTCAGCGCATTGTTTTAAATTAACCTTTTTCGCTCAATACTTCATCAAAAAGAATCTTTGGAAAAACGATGATGAAATCATTGAAATTGGCGGAGATAAGGAGCAACAACTAAAATAAATTCATTACTAAAAGAACAAGTCGCTGGTGGGATGAAAGAAAAAAATACTTATGTTTCATATTGATCGTTTCTTTTAGTAATAAATTTATTTTAATCGTAGCTCCTTATTTAGTGTCATCCTGTGTTCAGCTTTTTCAGTTTTACCCTTTTGATTATTTCTTATTAAACAAGTGAGAAATTGACATATACGTTAGCTTCAATCTGTAAATAGAAATATAATACACTTGTTTGTGAAATGAAATTTTATTTTAGTATATTTATTTGAAGGAAATCCAGATTTCTGTTTCCATAATGTTATTTTATTTACACACACACACATATACATGCAGACACGGACACACACACAGACATACATATGTGACGCCACCCGGGTTGTCGCCGCTCCAAACGTGACGTCCGCCCGTCTGCGTCAGTCGTGCTATCCCGTCCTGTGACGACCAACTGACTTGGTATTGGTCGCGGCACCCAAATATGACGTTCTAACCTTTTGGTGATTCGGATGGGAATCTGATTAGATTCGATATCAGCCTCGTCGTTCCCAACTCGTCTCCAAAGTCTGGTTACCGAAGTAATTACTTTGATTTCCAGTCTACCTACCCACGTTGTGAATTGATATTAGGCAGACGAAATCAATCAGTTGACGGGGCTGTAATGCGAAGTCGAGTTCGAATAAGGGCGATATCGCACAAATGGATGTAAAACAAAATAAAATAACAACTCGAAAAGTTCAAATGTGTTAAAAAAGATAACAATAGTTTATATCTGGTTGCTAGATACAAGACTGCATCTATTTCCCAACCCGTTATATGGATACGTGACACGTTGTTTTTGTTAGGCGATTCTTAACATCTTAAGTTGTCTGTTCTTTAAGAAACTGGTTCTTGGTGTGTCTTCAGGCGATATTCGTAAAACTTGTTTTGGTGGTATGAGTCTAAGTCGTTCTTCAAAAATAAATTGTTCTTGGTTAGAAGATGAGTCGGAATTGCGTGAATCTTTCAAGTCAGCTCTGCGAGGCTCTGCTAATTGCCAATTCCAACCAGATCTGGATATGGAACTCAACTCCAACTCGAACTTTCGCTTGCTGCGACTTTGCTTATATGGACGCCGACCCAAACCCGGGTGGGCTCGTCGGGGTTTGAGGTTTCTTGATAATTCTAAATCCACAGTCCACTTCTTTGTTTTCGGTCAGGAAATTTCCACTCCTTTCCATTTTTGGAAGTCTTCTCCTACTCCCACCTTCTTCTGTTCTCATATGGGTATCTCACCATATCCTCAGAGGGCGTCAACGGTTTTCCCTCTCTCTCGCAGTGACATCTCATACCTATCCCCTCAATGGGTGGTCGCCGGCCTCCCCCCTGCATCACATGATCACCTCCGCCTGGCTCTCGTTAACATTCATCCAATGGGCGCTCAGCAGAGTGGTTGTGACCAGACAAGCCTTGTTTTCAAGAAAAAAATCTTGCTCGAAGAAAAAAAAATCATCTTTTCTTTTCCTTTTCCTTTTTCCTTCTTCCTTTTTCTTTCGTAGTGTGGTCCCTTAATCGCAGCTCTTATCCTCAATGTCACCTGGAATCTATCCATGAGATTTTCGCCAATTAACAAGTGGGTGGTCAACCAGACATACTCACTCTCCGGCGCCAACCACTGATACGATAAAACAATTTCGCCAATTCACAGCCGAATTCATATGGAAGTCGTCAACGAAATTTTCGCCAATTTCTGATAAAATAGTTTCGCTGTCATTATCAAATTCCAACACAACCCAGATGCCTTGTCTGACGACATCTTCCCATCGACAAAGACCTAACCTATGGTTTGGTCTTTTGTTTTTGCAACTCGTGTGTGGTCAACGGACAACCTATTAAACTTTTATTAAATTTTTTTCAATTAGCTTTTCGCCGTCACCAAGCGGTTGGCCCGTTAGACGCTTTCACATCCTGGCGATAATATAAGTTCGCCACCAAGACACAGTTAATTTTTATCTATTCAGAATTCTCGACAATGGCAATAAAAATTTTCACCATTTTTCCTTGTCAAAATAACACCGCTTAATGTCCCTTTCGTGATGGCTTTTTTATCATCTAAATTTAACTCTCGCCCTTCTTTTTTTGTTTCTTTCCTTTTTCTTCTCTCCTTCCAGCAACCCTAAATTGTGTCACACATACAAATGATTCGAAAATTCTAACATAAAAATGTTATAAAAGCACTACAAATATAGCCATTTAAAAAAAAAATCTGGTGCCTTATAAAGTGACGCTGTTGAATGTGGAATCTACATTCAACACCATCACCTGATAAACCATCAGAAGTCTTGAAACAAAATGGCTATTTTTGTAGTGATTTTATAACTTTCTTATGTTAGAATTTTCGAATAAATCATATTTCTCTACTCTGTATTGAGCACAATTCTAAGAATATATATATATATATATATATATATATATATATATATATATATATATATATATATATATATATATATATACATATATATATATACACACATATATATATATATATATATATATATATATATATATATATATATATATATATATATATATATATATATATATAATATATAATTAGTGTATACGGAATAAATTACCATAATCAAAAAAAATACTACTCGTATATATCTATGTTATCTTTAAGTATCTTCGTCAAATTTTCATTTACATTACATTTTTAGATACTTAAGTATCTATTTAAAATCTAAGACTAGAAAACAATTTTATATAAATGTTTGTAATGAAAACTTACACAAGATGTTTAAAAAAAATACTTGGTGAACATAGATTTTATATATATATATATATATATATATATATATATGTCTTTGTGTGTATTTGTGCGTCTATGTGTGTGCGTGTGTGCGTGTGTTCCTCTGTGTGTGTTTGTGCGTGTTCCTCTCTCTCTCTCTCTCTCTCTCTGTGTGTGTGTGTGTGTGTGTATTGCTTTAATTTAAACTTCCATTGCTAAGTTAAATCATCTTATATACGTTGTCGTATAACCAGAACAAACTATTGTGTAAGCTGTGTAAATTCCACGTGTTGTACTTTGTTCGAAATATTCTACCGATTCGTTCATTAGCAAGAATTAAATATTCCCTTGATCGTAGACAACAATTGTTAGCTTTCTATTTGTATTTTATTTTACATTTCATATTGAATTATGTAAGTGATTTTACATGTTGAACAGTTTGGTAGTGTTTGCAGGCACCAGGAAGATATTATTTTCAATATGGTTTATGCATTCTAATTATTTCTTAGCTGTTTGAAATATTTCATATCCTGTTTGAATGTCATCTCCCGTGATGAAACATATAAAATATAAAATAAATTAAAGGTACGGATACATGTCTCTTCCTCCCAACTATGGATTAAATAACATCTTAGACTCTAGATTTGAGTGATATATAGTCTAAAAGAAAAAAAAAACTGTGGATTCAGAACCGTTGAGAAAGGAACGGAAAACTACTACACTATCCACGTGCCATGCTCCTTCCCGGATGTCTCAGTATCTGGAAGAGGTATGGCACATGGAACTAGAGCAATATAAGCCGGTGGACGGAATTCAGTGTTCGGTTCGAAATTCCAATCTCCTAAATAAGACCGGAGTCTACGACCGCCGAAATGTTGAGAATATGGCCACAAAAATTAGGGCAACAGTACAAATTGTGTAAATTCCTCATCTAAAAAATATAGATATCTACGTGTAATTTCGTTTGTTTATAGCATACATTACATTTTTTTTTTGTTTTAAAACTCAGGTTTTGAGTCTTCTTTTTACCCAGACTCGCATGAGTCCGCCAAATACTGTTTGCAGCCTATAAATGATTATAGAAAAACCACGACAGCTACAAACTTTATATACAGAAATTAACAACTTAGACAAACACAAGAAAAATGAAATAGAAAGCTTAAGCGCAGTAGCTAGGCAGTCGTTTTTTTTGGAATTTAAATACACACACGCACGCAAACACATATATATATATATATATATATATATATATATATATATATATATATATATATATATATATATATAAAAAAGAAGATGGGTGCCGCAAACGTTTTTGGTTGTAATGTGGATTTATTTCTTTTTTAATATACATACTTTTCTCTCGTTGGAACCACTACAACATATTTATATATATATATATATATATATATATATATATATATATATATATATATATAATATATATATAAATATATATATATATATATATATATATATATATATATATCTTCACGCTGACGACTATGGAGAAATCTTTCTAAAATATCACTTATAAACGAAGTTTGCAAATCGTAGATCTCCACATATTTTTTTGAATTGTCATAACATCTTGAAAAAGAGTAAAATCACTGTGCCTAATCCACGGATTTCAATTCGAAGTTTCCACTATTAAAATCCTCAAAGGAGGTAATTCCGGCAATACGTTTTTTTTCCTGTAAGAAGAATTTTCTGTTTCTGATTAGTTTGCTTAATGATGCAAGATATCTTTGCCATTTTAATGCACCTTTCGATATAGGTGTCAAATATTCCAGTCTCATTTCCCCCTTACACGCCAGCAATATTGTGAAAACCTTTTTATTTTCACTCGATTTTTGTTTTGTTGCTTTCATATAGAAACCAAGAAACTGAGGCACCTTGAAGTAACGAGCGGTGGCTAACAATTCTATCATACGTATGTGTTGACAATTGGTATAATTTTAAGCTCATATGATCATCAAATGATCAAGAAGAACGTGTAAACACGTCTGTAAATGGTTTGCGAACGTTCTGTTTTGGACGTGTTCATTTATTCCTGTCTGATAAACGTATATACAAGTCTACGCCGGAGAAGTGGTTAAACGTATTCAGATATTTAAACATGTTTGGTATTTCGCTTTCGTAAATCGTATTTTCAGCTTATTTCATTGCTGACCACACTATAATCTTCTTAAAATGAATGTTCACTCTTGTATTCTTTCGTTTCTTTTCTAACATGTCTTGGAGGTCTTATAATCTACCTTCTGTCTATACCATCATCACAGTGACATCTGCGTGTATTTATTTGTTAAAGAGAGAAATTGCAAAAGGCACATCTAAAAATTGCAAAAGAATCGGCAGGTACCACCATGTCTGAAGATGTTCTCTTAGATTAGGGACAACGTCGACGTGAGTCTAATTACAACTAGTTGAGAAATATCTCCAAGATCTATGCCTCATAACAAAATAGACATTGTTTAAATGTATATTTAAGATGTCTTCTACATTTCTACACCAGGAAGTTAAATTTCGTCATTTACTTCATTTTTTCCTGTCATGCATAAGGTTATAAAATATAGGTGAATATGTTAATGTTAGTATCTGTCTATATTTCTGAGATGAGGTATTATGTACACTATTTATATTATTCGGACTATTGTCCTCATCTTTGTTGCCATATTTATTAAAAGGGTCGTTGTACGCCCCAGTCTTCTTCAGGAGATTGGAATGTCGATCTGAACCCTTTATCCCGCTCACTGGGGTAGACTGTTCTAGTTCTACGTGACATGTGTTTAATGGTTGTTAGTTATCGTCAAGGACACATGGCACAGTGGACAAAGGCGTTAGTTAGATCCACTGACAGGACCCAAAGATTGTGAGTTCAATACCCGGTTAAGGCAGTGGAGAACTTGGAGAGGGGAATTAACAGGAGATAACTGATAACTGATATCCATTAAACATGACACGTGGAACTATAACAGTCTACCCCATTTAGTGAAATAAAGAGTTCAGTTCGACATTCCAAACAGTACAACAGCCGAAACGTTCTAATATGGCGACAAACATGAGGACAATAGTCCGAATAATGTAAATAGGGTTAATGTTAGCATTTACGAACGCGGAACAAATCTAATAAACATCCATTGAGGGTGTTGGAAATATATTTCTGAAATAGGATATATTTAATAGGACCATTTAACAGAAAAAAGAAGACACGGCAGAATTGAATGTGCTTTCATTTGTCTGTCAAATCACGAATAAGCAATTATTTCTTTTAAAAATAAGATCTTCTATCCTCAAGATTTTTAGTGAGGATTTTAATATTGGAAACTGCGAATTGAAATCCGTGGATTAGACAATGTGATTCTACTCTTTTTCAAAATTTTATGAAAAGTCACAAAAATATGTGGAGATCTACGATTGCAAACGTCAGTTAAAACTGATATTTTTGAAAGATTTCTCTCATAGGCGTCAGCGTGAAGTATATATATAAAAACATTTTTTTTTTATGTTTATACGTTCTTTTTATCGATACAAATATTTAAGTAAATACTATGTTTATAATAAACAGTATTAAAGTCATTTACCAGCCTGAATGTCCGAGAAATTTTCATATAAAATACGCATTGAAAATAAAAAAAAGAAAACTTCACCACAAAAAAAACATCAACTATTAATACGGTCACCGTGTTTTGACCGTGTTTGGAAAAATACCTATTACGCAAGACGCGTTAAGAAAAACAAAGAATTTATAATTAGCGGTCAGACAGACATAGTGTATGCCTAAAAAAGAAAAAAATAATCCTTGCTTTTTCTTTTCCGACATCTTTCGCTTATCGTCAACCGTCATTATGACTATGTTTTCGTTTGAAGAAGGTTGCTTTTATATTTTATGGATAATATTTTGGGGTATTCAGGCAGTATTGTTGAATTAGTAGTACTTTAGCAATTGGGAATGAGTTGGCATTTATTATTTGAAGGATTAAATATGTTTATTATGTTTCTGCCAGTATTAAATACTCATTTATGTTTTTTTGTTTTTTTTTGCGGGGGTGGGCAATCGCGATGGCTTCAATAATTTATAAGCGTTGTTTGCAATTGTTTTTGTAGAGTATCTTGGGATTACTGATAAGGATTTTTCTTTTTTAGAGGATTAGAATATACTATTATCTATAATGTATATATATATATATATATATATATATATATATATATATATATATATATATATATATATATGCATCCTAAGACAGACAGTTTCACTATATCACTGCTCTGTATCAGTGTGGCTAGATATCCTCTTGCTTGTAGCTTGGATCGAAACCCGACTGAATTAGTGTCAATCACAGATTCTACGACTAGGCCGTTGGCACACGGCACGGATGAAGGTGAATTTAAGCGTATTTATTTAGATAAACACACAGTGACTGAGAGAACTCGATTCGATTTAACGAAGAGTCTTGTATTATTAGCCGTAATAGTCACTGTTTACAAACCCACACATCCTCCACAAAAAGCTCAACCGAAATAGATTTTTCAGGAGCATATATATAGTGGTAATTAAAAGCCTAGCCCAGTGGTTGTCGTTCGGACTATATTTAAATCTTATGGTCGATTTTCTAAGAAGATAAATTCTAAAGCATATCAGCCTGAGGAGACGGTGTCAGGTTACGGTAACGTTGAGAATTTCCGACAAAGGAAACCACGAGTTGGGTAGATGAAATTGTTAGGAATCCGTTGATGCTTGCCCTAGAACAATATTTTCCTGACCATGGGTTTCAGCATTGTACGTTAAATCATGCGCGCTCTCCTACAAATTGTAATTACGTTCCGCTCAGCAGAGTTCCAGTGTCAAACAGACCATAGCTATTGCAGGTGTTAGACTAACACAAATATGCCCGTGAAAATGTCTCTGCTACAGGGATATACTCGAAAACGATCGGGCATTAAGCATACTGCAGATTCGAGAGAGATAAAATTATGCTTTCCTGCATGGTTAGAATCTGCATCTCACCCTTTGTTAAGGAAAAACTACTGTGCCATCTGGCATAATTTAGAATGTTCAACCACAGTTTCTGAAGTCCGCCGTATCGGAACGTATTTTCCCCTAGAAACGTGATGCAGATTCTGACCCTGTCACGGTTGATAGTCTCATTATCAATTTTCTTGAATAAGCAGGCGGCTAAATGTAATTCATACAGTTAAAAATTAGACTGGCCACGAACTCTATATCATTGCCCGAACATTGCGTTTAGGCATGAAACAGTCTGTTGACGCTGTGTGCTTCTCTCTCTGTCTACATTTATATTAACATACACTCTATCCCTGACATGTAAGCATATTAAATTTAGCATACTTAAAAACTATATGTTTACTATATCTGCATATATATATATATATATATATATATATATATATATATATATATATATATATATAAATATATATATATATATAAATATATATATATATATATATATATATATATATATATATATATATATATATATATATATATATATATGTGTGTGTGTGTGTGTGTCAGTGTGTGTGCGTTTCAGAAGGAACTACTGAATATTAACTTTAATCTAGCTATATTTCTTATTGCTCTAAATGATATTTTTAGCCAATACCTCTCGTTCTCTGCTAAAATGTAGTGGAAACACTATATCGAATCTATTGCTAGGTCAGCTGCTATGAAGATTGATTCACTGTATCGTGCTAGAATCCCCTGAACCTGTTTTACATACCTATACGTCTTCCATTGTTCCATACTTAGACTATTGCTGCCATATATGGTCATGTGCTTCTGCGATTTATCTAGATTTCCTTGATAAAATCCAAAGAAGAATCACCAATATTTTCGGTCGCTATTTGGCGTCTTGGCTTCAGACTCTTCCCTAACGCCATGTTACCTAGACGTTTTAAAATTTAAGCACTTTAAGATACGAGATCACATCAATTTCAGTTACGCTGGCGAGACATAACTATAAATTCAATTCTAACTGATTCTTTTACCGCGCTTCTGGTGACTGGAACTCTCTTCTCCCCCCCCATGATTTCCAGCCACCATTAATCTTCAAAAATTTAAATTTTAATCGCTATCGACTGCCCTTCTGATTACACATTTTTTGTTCTAGCTTCTTTTGCTATGTTTCTAATTCTTCCACACCCAGTAACCACCCTTGCCTTAGTGGCTTTACCTCCTTGCTTGAGATAAACTCCATTAATATATATGTGTATGTATGTATGTAAATCGTATTAAATTATATTTTTTAAATCTATTAATTTAATGTAATTATATTAAAAGCGTTATTCTTTTCTCAGCTCAACCAAATTCAAGATACTGCCAAGACGGAAGTGATCACGAATGATGTACCAGAAGAATGTGTATTTATCAGTCATGTAGAGGTGAAACGACAAGGAAAAATGGCGGGAGAAACAACAAACAAACAAACAAAAAACAAACAAACTCAATATTCTTTGCTTTTCTTTGATCAATGACGCTATCTACAGCAGTGGAATTTTTGTCCATTACATCTATTCTTCGATTGAATGTTGAGTGAATTCTTGCATCACGAGGATGAATAAGATGTCCGTTTCACCGGATAATTGTTTACAGTCTGAACGTTATTTGCTCGTTCAGAGGAAATCGATTGCAATTCGACATTTCTCTTGGCGAATTGGCAAATGTACGATTGATAGATAGATAGGCAGACAGACAGACAGATAGATAAACAGACAAATATATAGATAGATAGAAATAGAGACATATATATATATATATATATATATATATGAAAAGTGTATATAAATATAAATAAATATATATATGTATAATTATGTATATGTTATATGCGCGGTACTTATAAGAAAGCGCTCAATATCAGAGACAGAGCTAACATATTTGGTTGTATATATATATATATATATATAAAATGATTGATAGATAGACAGCCAGAGAGATAGATCGATAGATATGCAGACAAACATACAGATCTATAAATAGCCAGTGACATAAACAGATAGATAGATAGATAGATAGATAGATAGATAGATAGATAGATAGATAGATTTTGTAAGGTCAGAAATACGTAGATTTAGAAACTTAGTATCAATGTTCCCGTAGTGAGATGCCCATCTCAACTTTTAGATTATTTGACTTGAAACAGCTTCCAACTCGATTTCTCATGGGCTCGAACACCAATCGCTGGCACAGATGGGTATGATCAGTTATTTTAAGCAGCAATCTTGTTCCATTTCAAATATACACAGTACCACACTATTTATCTCTCGTTCTCCCTCTCACACACACGCGCACACATACATATATTCTTATCAATAAACATGACCTATTAAAGATCATGCAAACTCAACTCAGGGTCATACACCTATAATCGCAAGATTTACAGGGTATCCACAAAGTCATTCGAACGACTGACATGCGGGAGCTTGTTTTTAGCAGTGTAATATGTTCGCGTTTGAAAAGGGCCAAAGAAACCGTTTGAGACAATGGATAATAGGAACCATTTTTGCAATACTTCCTCCCACCAGACGGAAAAAAAAGATCGATGGAAGAATTAAAAAAAAATAATTAGAATTCACTTGTCTGTCATATACAACAATATACATATACAGAGTAACCCGGATGTAAGAGAGTTGTCGGGACCGGAGAAGAAGTCTCTTATATCCGGGTTTCTCTATATCCAGGTTTGGTCTATTTATATACATTAACACAGGCTCTAATTTGGGACCAGAAAATCTCTCTTATATCCAGGTTACACTATATATATATATATATATATATATATATATATATATATATATATATATATATATGTAAAAATGGCGAGATCCTTTCGCAAGGAAAATTTTAAAGTTGCATTAACCTAAAAATCACTCGATGAATGTCATGATCCTTTTTTTAATAATTATAATAACTATATGCTGTATAAGGTCATTTTATAATATGCAAGTACTTTCAACTGTACATTAATTCATACCCAGGTATGGAAATTATTTTGTTTTTTGTAAAATCCAGATGCCATCCGAGACGAAAAAATTAAATGCCAGTCGAAATATATTTTTTTAATGTTTTAGTGTTAACGGATGCTAAGTTTTGGAGCGTGCAGTCGCAACGCTAGGGTTGAATTTTTGAGATTTAACAGAGTGCGTTTTTTACAATATTAGTAAAAAAAAAAAAATCTATTAAATTTTAATAAAAATAAATAATTTCCATGCCTAAGGAGGACTCAATGTAAAGTTAAAAGTGCTTGCATATTAAACAAAAAACATATACAGCTTATAATTATTAAAAAGAAGGATCATAACATTTATCTAGAGATATTTAGGTTAATGCAACTTTCCAATTGTGTTTGCGAAGGATTTCGCTATTTTATATCATTAACATTATTAATCTACTTTTTGTATAGATTTATTGTAATATAAATTGAACCGCACCACATTTATATATATATATATATATATATATATATATATATATATATATATATATATATATATATATATATATATTCTTGTGACTTCCACCAGAAAACTAGTTTATTTAGGTGGGCTTATTTTAAATTTAATGAAATTCGAATATTTGAGAAAAATAAGCGTCCTAACTTCTACCAAACTGAAAATGTATGATAAAAACATGATAAAGCACTAAATAAATCGCGCAATGTATTGACATCTCCCCTATAAATATCCGTTTGCTTTTGCGAAGACAGGAGGCAAGTTCGAATAGCAAAGGAAGTCAGTCATACATTTACATTTTCGATATATCAAAAATAAATTTGTTATACTTACACACACACAGACGCATGCACACACACGCATAATCCCAGACACGCACGCACACACAAGCACACAAGCACACACACACACACACACACACACACACACATATATATGTATATATATATATATATTTGAATAAAAACACACCGCTTTAAAGTTTCATGTAATAAATTATTTCACCACAGCCCTTTTAAAAGGCTCTGGATCATCAGACTTTACTTCCAAATGTTGAAATGAAAATATATATATATATATAAGATATATAAGATAGTTGTAAGATCGTTGTCCAAAACATACGAAAAGAGTTAGAAGGTGCTGAAAAGAACTAAGAACTGCTACTTTTGGATAATAAGTGCGACATTACTGTAATTATTGAACAATATAGTTCATGCTACTTTGACAGAAAAATTTACCAGTAAAAAAATTTGTTCATCACCATATTTTATTTGAACGCACAACCTTTAAAAATTTAAAATCAAACTCAGCGTTGCTTTTGCGCGTTCCAAAAACAATAACTCATTTTCAATAGCATTTTCGGATACAACAATACATATATTTTCGTTGTCCTCTTATTACTAAGAGAAAAAACAAGAACAACATCTATTCTATACCTGAAGATGTCTGTAGGAACAGACGAAAGCTTGTAGTAAAATAAGAACTAATACGGCAGAAATTTATATAAACAAGGATCATTTCATCAGTTTGCGATGATGGATGTCTCGCCATTTAAATCATTAACCTTTGCATTAGTTTTTGTGTGAATAATTCATGTATTTGTAAATTGATTGCTCGTTTATCGTAATATATATATATATATATATATTTTCATTTCAACCTTTGGAAGTAAAATCTGATGATCCCGATCCATTTAAAAGGGCTTTGGTGAAATAATTTATTACATGGAACATTAAAATGGTCTGTTCTTATTCAAATTTATTTGCTCTGAATTTACATTGAGCTCTCTGGATATCATCCTCCTTGGGTCTACCCATACGGATTACCTAGTTTTGCAAATAAATATATATATATATAGATAGATAGATAAATAGATAGATAGATAGATACAGATAGATATATATTTTAACCAATTCCGAACAGGTAAGCCATTGTTCATCTTAAGTTAACTTAAACCATTGTCAATTATTTTAATGCTACTCCTGCTGAACCCTGTATATACAAAATATAAATATATACATGGTGTTTATTATAAATAGGCCGAGTTCCTGACACCAAATCAAGGTAAAACTTCTATAAAAACCCATGTCCAAAAAGCCATCGTGATACCACAACAGAACAACTCATAACAAATGTTCAAAATATCTTCTGCTTGCTTTTGCACATGCATGCGCCCGTCGGATCATTGACTAGCGGAGCCTTTCAGATATTCCCAAAAATGTCTAATGGTTTCGCAGGCCCCCTTGATACGTTGATGAAGCATCTCTGCATTATTAAGAAATCAAAAATGAGTGATCTGCGTTCAGGCGTTTACTTGGACTTTGTCGTTGTTTGGTGGGAGAAACAGCTCGAAAATCCTTTAAAATTACTTTTGCTTTACATACACACACACACACACACACACACACACATATATATATATATATATATGTGTGTGTGTGTGTCTTCTTCAACAAACTTCGCCATCGCTTGTGGAATGAGCTGGGTATTCGACTGGATACGAAAATTCAGGTTTACAGAGTTGTTGTACTTGCCATCTTTTTGTATGGTTCAGAGTCGTGGATTCCATACAGGTACCATATACGCCAGCTAGATGTTTTCCATAAAAGCTTTCTGCGTGCAATCTGTGGAGTTAAGCTTCAAGATAGGACATCTAACGTAGACCTGTTTAACGGGTGTAATATTGGAGGAATCGAGACTTTTCTCATACAGCCTCAGTTACGGTGGACTGGTCATGTCTTGAGAATGTCTGATGACACGATACCCAATATCCTATTGTACAGCCAGTTAGATCAGGGCTACAGGAATGTAGGACGCCCATGACTAAGATACAAAGACAAGCCGCAGTCAATATACCACATAACAACCTTGAGCGCTTAACTTTGCAGCGGATAGAATGGAGATCAACGTATTTTAGCGGACTCAGCAATGTTCAATCTTCTTGTCTGAATCATCTTCAAGAAGCGAGAGCAAGATCTAAAAGGTCAGCCAATCTAACAGTCTTCTCTTTTCTGAGGACATACAGCTTTAAGATTAATACTGCTTCCCACTACCTTCTAATGCTTTTATTTTCAGAAATCAAGAATGGCAATACCTATGATAACAAATGGAATGAAAAGAATCCTGTGATTGTGGCATTAAAGACTGATCATAGGGATATGCATATTGCCCGTTGACTCCGAGTTCTAAGATCGTTGTCCAAAACATACGAAAAGAGTTAGAAGGTGCTGACATTTCCTCAATGTCTGTATCGAAACGTAAACGAGATTCTGCACGTTCTGATAAAGTGAGAACATCCGAATTTATTCAGCACGTCAAGCAGACAATTGATGAAAACCGATGTCAATCAATGAAGTCAATTGCTGCCTGTGTCTGAAAAAAACAATCAGAAGGAGTGTTCATGAAGACATTCGATACAAGTCCTACGTGATGAAGAGAGGTTAATTTATGCCTGAAAAAAAAAAAGAATAGAAAGCTGTTTCAACCGATACAAAAGGCTTTTAAACAATCTTAAAAATCTTTCAGAAGCTGGTGGGATTTAGTTTTTCTCAGAAATCCTTCAGAACCTGGTGTTGTTGAATGATTTAGACTTTGCGTGCGCTTACTTAGACGACATCATAGTAAGGAGCGAAACCGTCGACGAACATCGAGAGCATCTCAATCAAGTATTTAAAAAGATTCAGGACTTTGGATTTAAAGTCAAGGAGTCAAAGTGCGAATTTGGTTTGGAGGAAATTAAGTATTTAGGACACATAATCAACAAAAATGGCAGATGTCCAGATCCGGAAATGTCCATTGCGATTAGAGACATGCCGACGCCCACTAATGTGGCGATGCTACAGAGTTTTATGGGGCTTGCAAATTATTATTCCATGCATTAGTCAAGTTTCAACAGGTGTGATTTGGCTTTTCTCAGATGAGATAAAATTTGATCAAGATCAGATGGGTTTGTTCATATCCTTCTGAGGTACCGAAAGTTAAGCGCACAAAATATCCTTCAAGTTTTATGGTATTGGGTGTTTTTAGCAATAAAGGACATGTTATGCGACCACTCTATTTTCCACACAGTCTTAGAGTAAATGCTGCTGCTTACATTGAGGTTCTAGAAATAGTTGTCAAGCCCTGTGTTGACAACATATGCAACGACAAGACTCGCCTCCATCCCATAAGGCACTACGAACACAAGAATGGATGGTTAACCATTTTTACGACCACATCACACCCAATATTTGGCCGCCTCGTAACTTTCCAGATCTCAATCCACTAGACTATTATGTGTGGAGCGTTGTTGAGTAGGAGGTTAATAAACAGACTCATAACACCAAAGACTCTCTTAAAGCTGCAATAGTTCGAGTAATATCTGGCATAAAAAAGACCAATTAATCAGAGCTTGCAACCGATTTTGACCTCGTGTAGAGGCAGTTATTGGTGCTAGTAGTGGTTTTATTGAATAAAATTAAATAATGGTTATGTAAATTTCATGTTTACTTGTTTGTAATCAAATATAATTATATTTATTTGTTCAGCAAGATTTTTACTAATCCATGAAATATATCCTCAAATACCAGCCTCGACCTGTATATATATATATATATATATATATATATATATATATATATATATATATATATATATATATATATATATATATAGTTTACTGTCTATTATTTCCATACGTTTTCTCAGCTTGTCTTATAGGAGCTGTCTACAGGGATTTTATTTTTAAAGCCACGTTCAGAACTAATAGAGGATGTACCGCTGCTAATCCTCAGACGCATGCAGTTCAGGCATGATCAAATTCTAGCACATATTAGTCACATTGTTCGCGATGCACTGGCTGACATTTACCATGAAAGATTACTAGATAGAGAAGGAATTTTTCTATACTCTGCAATTTCGCCCGAACACAATCCTTTAGATTTTTATTTGTCGGTCTACTTAAAACAATTTATGCGGTAGACATTAATAATGAATAGATGCTTCATCAGCGTGTCACGGGGGCCTGCGAAACCATTAGACGCTTTTTAGGAGTATTTGAAAAGTTCCGCTAGTCAATGATCCGACTGGCGCATGCATTTGTAAATGCATGTAGAAGACATTTTTGTGAAACTATTTAGCGGTCGCGTGAAAATTAAAAGCGAGAAATAATTAAGGCGAGAAGCTGAAATAATTAAGGCGATAAGAAGCTATCACGAAAAGAAATACTGAGCGTTGTTATTTTTTTGACAAAGAAAAGTGGTGAAGATTTTGTTTTCGTTTGCGAAAAGAAAAAGTATTTTTTTTCTCTCGCAGAAGATAGGAGATTCGTAAGATCTCGGATCTGTCGAATTAATTTATGTTACGAGGCGGCGAATAAAAGATAGCCATCTACTCCTGGCAATAATGAAAATTTCAAATTGGTCAAGTGGCCTACAAAACAGAATGCTAAGAGATAACGGTAATCAGGTCACGCACTGACCAAGAAAGACATCAGCTGAAGACCACCGCCAAAGAAAAAAAGAAAGAAAGTGAAAAGAGAAAGGAAAAGAATAAACCATTAACTATCATTCGGAGATATCATCTGGTTTTGGGAAAAACACCTGTTTTATTGTCCAGACCTGAACATGATAAAAGTTTGATCCCGGAGAGATAATTAGCAATACGTCCAGTTAACCACTCACTTGACCCTGGCGGAAATCTCGATTGATGAAGTCCAGGTGACATTCGGTTAAGATAGATATTAAGGACTACACTACGTGTCGTAGGGGTCTGGTGAAAAAAGAAAAAGAAGAAAAGAAAAAATAAGGAAGATAATTTTTTTTTCCTTTGAGCGAAATTTTTAAACTGAGGCCCGTCTAGCCACACCCACGCTGCTGGGCGTTCATTGGTTGAATGGTGGCGTGAGCGGTAGGTGAAGGTAAACTATGAGAAAGTAGGGGAGGCCTGTTGACGCCTCTGAGGGGATTGGTGTGAGATACCACTATGAGAAAGAAGGGAAACCTGTTGACGCCCTCTGAGGGGATTGGTGTGAGATACCAATATGAGAAAGGAAGAATTTGTGAGGACGAGACCCTTAAGAACCCCTCTGAAGCAAAAAAGCAATGGACTACCAAAAATGGAAAGTGAAAAATTCTCCTGTCCGAAGACAAAGAAAATCCTTTTTGTGGATTTAGAATTATCGAGGAACCCCAAACCACGACAAACCCACCCCCGGTTTTGGTCGGCGTCCATATAAGCAGAGTATCACCGAGTTAGCCAGTAGTTGGAATGCCAGTAGGAGATAAATTAATTGCAGTTGAAGAGACGCAGACAGAGTTGAGCTGTGAGCTCTGAGACCAGCCTCGCAGGAAGATGACTGAAGATCCACGCATCCCAACTTCAACTTCTAACCAAAAACAATTTATTTTTGAAGAACGACTTAGACACACACCACCAAAACAAGTTTTACGAATATCGCCTGAAGACACCAAGAACCAGTTTCTTGAAAAAAACAACTTAAGATGTTAAGACTCGCTTAACAAACACATAGTGTCACGAATCCATGTTAGCGGTTTGGGAGAAAGATGCAGTCCTGTATTCAGCAACCAGATATAAAATATTGTTATTCTTTTTTTAACACATTTGAAATTTTAGAGTTGTTACTTTATTATCTTTTACATATATTTGTGCGGTGTTGCCTTTGCTCGGACTCGGATTGCATTGCGGCCTGGCGACTGATTGATTTCGTCTACCTAAGATCAAATCACAACGTGGGTAGGTTAGACTAGAAATCAAAGCAGTTACTTCGGTAACCAGACGTTGGAAGGGAGCTGGAACGACAAAGCTGATACCGAATCTAACCAGATACCCATCCGAATCAGCAAAGGGTTAGAACGTCACATTTGGTGGCGAGACCAATACCAAGTCACAGGATAGGACGGCGACGGCGCGGAGAGAGGCCGGGGTGACGTCACATTTTGAACATTTGTTGTTTCGAAGTATAACGATGGCTTTTGGGGCATGGGTTTATATAGACTTTTTACCTTGATTCTGTGTCTGGAAATTTCCCCCAAATTCTATAAATTTTTTTGTAATACACCCTGTATGTATTTATATTTTATATATACAGGGTAAAGCAATAGGAACATTAAAATAATTTTCAGTGGTTCGTGAATGGTTAATTCTTAATTTCGGGCTAATTGGAGCATTTGAGTGTCTATCACAATCACCAGACATAACGCCACAAAACGTGTAGGGTTTACCAAAAAATATATTTACAGTCTCAAACGAAAACAAACATTCCTGAAATAAAACTAGTAATTACTGACAAATTTTCGGAAATTAATGTTGAAATGACTTAAATAGTTTGCAGAAGATTTACTGATACGGTTCAACATTGCATTGAACACGACAGGGAGCATATTGAAGATATGAAATACTTTGTTGATCATTAAAAAAAAATATCATTTTTTTACGGTAGAATACTTATATGTAATTTATTGTTATTCTATAGAAGTTAACAAACAAAAAAAGGTGTTACTTTTGCCGCAACCTCTATGTATTCATTTTGATTGATAGATATGATAAATATGTTCGCGTTGCGCTCAAATAGCAATGGGAAACATATGAATATATCTGATGTTCAGCTCGGTGTTGAATAGCAGGACAGATTTGGTTCTGTAGCTTCGGTTGGCAGCCTGTCTACTGCAGAAAGAAACGACCAGCTACTTTTGGAAAATCATGTCTTCAGTCGGTCGAGACAATATCGTTCAAGGTGTGTATCACGTATGACACTTAACTGAGTGGCTGATAACATGATAAAGCGGAGATCTGTTGATAATTACTGTAAAATATGGTTTAAATGGATCAAACTTTAATAAAATGGTTCGCTGATAAATAAAAACGGTTTAATTCTAAAATGAAATTCAAGACTAAAATTCGGTTTTCTGAGACTAAGAGGAAAGACTTAAGTAGGTTCACTCTATTTTTTTTTCTGTTTTAACAGATAAGAAATATTTTTAGAATATTTTAATTCGTTTGCATAGGAATCTTATTTTTTTTTCTTTTAGTTGTTTATATTTATCAAAGTTCCTCTTTCTTACAGATGATGGAAAAGTTAGTTTCTTCACAGGATTTTACACTAGAATTTTCTTTTTCAATAGTACTTTTCAAAATGTTGATTGACTGATTTTTATGACTTATCGAACTTTTGTAAGTTATTTAAAACTCACACATGATTTGTAATTGTAAGAATAATTGCTCATTTTTTTTTTTTTTTTTTTTTTTTTGGCGAGTGAATATTTTAGCAAATGTTTCTTGCAAATAAGACTGTTTTTCAGATCTCAGTCTTATTATTTTAACTTGCGGGAAGAAAGATAGATCCATACCTTTTCCAACTGTATTTGTGCGTAACTGGATGTAACGATCCCGACTGGAATTCGAACTCGGTTTTACGACTTTTCGTTCCGAGCCCTTATCCTTTACACAATTCGCAAATCAAAGATTACAGCACCTGGTGTTACCAAGAGGTCTCTCATCCAGGTATTGACCAGTCGCGACTAGGCTTAACTTCGATGATCGTAAGACAACCGCTGTTTCAATGAGATGTCGTTAAGCCTTTTCAAAAAGTATCCACTAATTAATACTATACTTACGCATTGTACCATTAAGATGTTTTTAATTATATAGCTGACAATGATTTTGCTATTTTTTCAGCTATTTTGGTTATCTTTAAGGAGTAATTTTTTTTCAACCAGGATATGTTTTTACATTCTCCGTCGTCTTTTTTTGATAGCGTTAATCGTGTCATGAGGTTTAGCGTTATATTAAATTTGAATATCTTATCATGACGCTTTTTGACGTCATATTTTAATTTGAAATTATTTCGGCAGATTTTCAAACATTTTCCGGAGGATATGAATTTTATGTAATTCGATTTCTTTAATATTTAAAGCTCTGGTGCTCAATTTGAAGGACATTTTGTTTATTGAATGATGCTTTTTATTTATATAACGATATGATTTCTATAATTTTAATATATTTTGTAATTACTATATATTTGTTATAATTACTATAGAAATTTACATTTACTAATATTTGCAATTTTTTTTTTTAAGTACAACCATCTTTACTCAATAGTAAGTTTTCAGGAAAACCACCGATGTGTTTAGACGTGAACATGAAAAAGCCCAAAAGAAACAAAATTTTTAAAGGATGAAAAAAATTCTATCGATTCATGTATACAATCCAAACGTCCCTTGATAATGAAGTACGAGCGGCAAAACCTCTCAGAAGGATTTCTGTACTGATGTTCAAATTCTTTCAGAAAACTATAAAAAGTTCAAAAACGGAAGAAAAGTTAAATAAAAAAAAAGTCTTAAACAAAAGTAAGGAAAACAATTTGGTTATATGAATTTAATATCAATACATATCACTTGTTTTAAGAGAAGTTGATATCTGTTGACAGCTGTATGCACTGTGATTACTGAAACAGACATGGCACTAAATGTCAGACAAGTCCTTCAGAAGAGCCAAGTACGTCTGAAGTTTAATTTGAAAGCATCCGTGTACAGGTTCGCGGCTCACAGAATGTCAGCTGCTGTCGCCACATGCAAGCAAGTGGTCATTGCTGCTGGGCTTACTATATGCACATGTGAGATAACCCAATGAAAGTACGTTATATAATCGTCCCTCACCCTGATAGGGGAAGAGTCTTTCATATCTATGTTCAGAGAACACATCACAATCATCACAATCATCTCTCTAACTTTGTTTCGTGTGGTTGATTTTGTTTAACGGTATATCAAACTCTATTTTGAACACAATTTTATGGCTTCAATTAAATATAATTTGAACGCAATTGTGTGCCTTGAACTAGAGAAAAAATATATTGTTGGTAATTTTGCTATACGTATGTATTGTAGGTACTTTTACTATCGTATTTTTTTATGTAACAAAGTATTGCTGGCATATTTGCCCATAGCTGGTACCCTAATAGATGATAACATCCCTAGTCTGAATGGACTTGAAAAGAACAGCAATTAAGTGATGGCTACAAGCTCCTCAAAAGATAGAGGCCTATCTACAGGTTGCTGTTTATCGTCACCAGGACTCACTCAAACTTACGCCGATATTAATATATACAGCATACGATAAGTAAATTGGATCCATTTTATATTTTAAATTTCGCACATGTGCGTTGATTATTTTTTCATTTTGTCGACTGCAGATTACAATAGGGTCAGTTGGGCACCGTCCGTGAGAAAAAAAAGAGCACCGTGACGCAATTTCCACTGACAGAAATTTGGAAACGGCATAATGTACTGCTTGGCATTCGCACCGGAAGATCGAATACAAACATGTCTGGGTGTCAATTCTAAGACAGTGCAGATGATTCGGAAATATTTCGATGAGTGTAATGGTGATTACGAATGTGTTTGGTGTGCTCTTTAGTGGCGATGATTTACCAACATTCATCTTTCTACAGAGCCTCAAACTCAACATGGTGGCCTAGACCAAGAGACTTCAGGAGGTAGTGCTGCCTTTTTTTAAGAGGGTGGCTGCACGAATACCCTATGTATGGCAACGTATCTCTGCACACTGCTACGCAAGCAAGATAACCCAGTCTTGACTGTCGGATAATTACTGCCATCCCATCAACTCTTATATCTGAAAACCTATCTTTCGAGACAGCAATCCCATTCATTATTATGTGTGGGCTTCATCTGAACGATAGACCATCAAAACTCCTTGTAACACGAAAGATGAACTGAAGGCAAGACATAGCAGCATTCACAAACTTAAACAAGGAGACCGTCCATAAGAGATGAAGGAGATTCCGAAGTCGTGTGGCGGTTATGAATGAAACCAATGGCGATTTTATTAAATAATTTAACTCTTTTTTTATTGCAAGGTATTTTTGTGTAATTTTGCTAAATATATCAGTTAAAAGGAGATAACAGTGATATTTTCCTTCTTGATAATTTATACCTTGCACTATATATATATATATATATATATATATATATATTTATTTATTCCAAAATTGTATCATAAACATATTTATATACTACATATATATATATATATATATATATATATATATATATATATATATATATATATATATATATATATATATATATATATATATATATATATATATATATATATATATATATATATATATATATATAAACAGATGTTTGGAGGTACAAAATTTATAAATAGTTTTAAAAACAAAGGAAACCATTGATTTTAATTTTAAAAGTCTCTAGGGCCTTTTCAGCCAACATCTCATCAGAGACAATCGTTGGATTAGCGAAAAGAATATTAACGATATTGAAGAGCAACAAGTATATATTCCCTCGTTACAAGTATATATACTTGTTTGTTATTTTAGTGTGTTTCCCCTCTTTTTTTTTTTTTTTTTTGCTCTTCAATATCGTTAATATTCTTTTCGCTAATCAACGATTGTCTCCTGATGAGATGTTGGCTGAAAGGGGCCTAGAGACTTTTAAAATTAAAATCAATGTTTCCCTTGTTTTTATATATATATATATATATATATATATATATATATATATATACAGAGAGAGAGATAGAGAGATAGACCTATATTACTTCACGTTGTTATAGTGTATACTCGTATTTGAAGCAACATTTCAGATTCGAATGCAGTATCCATCCACTATATTAACATTTGAAGTAATAAAAATATCGGACTAAACGTAAATCCCTTAATTCTTGGTTAAGTAACATTGACCTGAAGATTTCGCTCAACTATGAAACAGACTGTTACTACTCACTGTTGTCCGTCGTATCAACTCTTATATTTATGCATGTTCTATCGCTGACATTAAAAAATTTCCCCATATATATATATCATAAAGTAAACTTTCCCCATATATATATCATAAAGTAAAATTATATTTTTATCGCATCTTTTCTAACAATGTTTCCTCGAAAGTTTTTCTTTAAAGCAAATGTTTTGCTTTATATATATATATATATATATATATATATATATATATATATATATATATATATATATATATATATATATATCTTCTTGTGTTAATTTATTTCCTTGTGTTTCAGATTCCTATATTCCCTTGTATTCAGGTTAATCTATTTATTTGTGTATAAATACCTGTCTGTTAAATCTTTCTGTCCTTAGTCGTTCTTAGATAATCTCAATTTATTAGTAATATAATTGAAGTTACTTTCTTGATATCTGTCTATGTATGTATCTATCTATCAATGAAACATTCGGGTTTTGTCTTAGATATGGTGGCTAAAACACTTCATTGTATTGACATTCCGGTAAATCTATTTATGTCAGCTCCTGTATTTAAGCCAGAAGTGTTCATAATTTGGCGACTTTAAGCTCCGCGAAGTAGCACCTGCTGATTACACAAACATTCTTATATTTACGAATTGGTCAAAAGCATAACGTTTTATATACGTCAGTTTGTGTAGGAGTGCCACGATGTGTGTTTGGACGTTCATAGCAAAAATGTGTATTTTGTCTTGTTAATCGACGTTGAATCCTTCAGGAAAATAAGAGCAAGGACAAGAGAAAACTGCAATGTGTAATTGACAAAGTGATGCTGATATTATTGTCGGACAGGTCAATTTCTAACAATGAGAATTTTCAATGGCTAATCAGTGCAATACTAATAACGAATCTATACGGACACATGTAGTTAAGCTACTTTTAACAGAGATATTCAAGGGAGCAAAGAGAGCGACTTAATCGGGAATATATAAAGAAGGAAAGCGAAATGGACAGATAGATAAATAATTTTAATCACACACACACACATATATATATATATATATATATATATATATTTTCCGACAAACACTCAAACACACACATTATATATACATATATATATTCAGACAGATATACAAACTGGTGTAGATTTGGTCAAACTGAGATAGATACGCAAATAGATAGATGGGTTTTATCAGGTACAGGCGTGCATGCACACACATACACACACACACACACGCGCGCGCGCACACACACATATAGATATATATATATATTTTTCATTTATATATACTTAATAGCTCTGTTATATTACATCGGACACTATTTTATTAACACCAGCCAATAATGTGCGATATCTTATAGTCATATATATATATATATATATATATATATATATATATATATATATATATATATATATATATATATATATATATATATATATATATATATATATATATATATATGTGTGTGTGTGTGTGTGTGTGTAAAAAAAGATAGATAGATAAATAGATAGATAGATAGATAGATATATAGATAACAGTCTGCAGTAGGTTTGATTGATCAGATTGAGATAGATAGATAGATAGATAGATAGATAGATAGATAGATAGATAGATAGATAGATAGATATGGTATATTTTCCCCGCTCTTCTGGGTTTATGTCTTACAATTACTTCTGTCTATGCTAAGCTTAGCACTGTCTGGCACAGGCCATGAGAATTTACCACTCAGTGACGGCTATGATCCATTAAACTCGGGTTAGGAGCTTGTTCAACATTATACTCCCATTGAATTCTTAGATCATTCCATGTGTTTGTGTCTGTTTATCTCAATCTCACAGCATATATGATTTTGTTTTCTAGTGTTCATACAGTCTCTGGAATAATAAAAAAAGCTGTTTTTTTTCTCTACAATCGTACTCGGCAATGTAACTCTGATTCGGTAGAGGAATTTACAAACGGCTTTGTCGATGCAAAGGAAGCGATGTTTATAAAAAATAACAAAAACGCACTCGTGTTCTCCGTTTCCTAGTTCATCAAGTCTGTTGTGTGTACCTAACGCTTGAGGTGACGCAAAAAACAAAAACATGAAAAGAAAAAAATGGATAGAAAAGTAATCATTGTTATAGTTGTTTTGATTTTTTTAGTCGAACTGGTCATCTAAAAATACATTCGTTTATTTCTTTGCCACATGAAGATAATTACGTTTTAGTTGTCAACAAGAAATCATATAGCCGGGCAACTTCACGCTCATAAAAAGAAAACAAATATCTGAAAAACGCCCGTCTTTTTTTTTTTCATTATCTTTCTGATAACCGATGAAATAATTTAGATTCATTGTTGTATGCCTTTTTTTTAGAATACGTACTTTATTACTGACCGAAGTGGTTGTAAGATAACCAAGCTTTACAAATCGAGAATCACAATCGGAACTGCAGGAAATTGTTTCAAGAATAACTCTTCTTTAAGATAGAAACATTCTAACGATAAAATGATTCATTTAGATTTCTCGTTTTCCGATCGAAAAATAAACATTGAATGGATGATTTTCTTTATGCAAATGTTTTGCACATCATAAAATAAAATCTAACTTGTTACACTCCAATATGGCCGATCGGAACCTGTACTACCACCAGTCTCGATAAATGGATGCCCACTCAGTTAGGCCTCATTCTTTGTGTGACTTGTTCGTTATCTTTTTATGAGCTCTGTCTCCTCAGGTAGTAGGCAATCATAGCTCTCCCAAATTTCCTGTCATTTGTAATAACAGCTATAATAATAACGTTATAATAGTGAAATACATAATTTTACATTTTCAACAAATCACCAACTTGAAGTTTAAACACTCGAGGGACCTATATCTTCAAAACATTCTTTTACAGTGAACACTCGAGGTAAGAATCTGCGCCAATGAAATGTGAGTGGAATGATTTTGCTAAAATGTGAGTGGAATGATTTTGCTAAAATGTGAGTGGCATGGAAGGCCCTGGCCATGAAGTTTACAACTAGCGGAGTCAAGTAACACATTGCGTCCGTGCACTTTCCATGGAAGTAACGACAGAGCAGTGACAGCCTTGTCACATCCCACCTGAGAGATTTAGCTTACAAGGTGGAAAATCAATGAAAGGAACGCGAAGAGTTTTTTTGAAAACTGTTCAATTTTATTGTGCAACACATTTTCTTAATAAAACTGCTATTAATCAACTTTTATCTTTTATGATCTTCCTACATATTTATGTCATGAGGATTTTATTTTATATGTTGGTTTGAACAGATTTACATTTTATTTGATGCAAGATTGTATTAAGCCGAATGTAGTTTATATTATAGCACGTTTTGAAGAAATTTGACAAATGCATAGACGTTTAATTGAAAATAGATTTGATTAAGCGTTTCGCATATTTAGGCTTCATCAGAGCCAACAACAAAAACATATAATGTGTGTATTCTTGTACATGCTTAATTAATGAATAATTATTACTTTTTCATTAAGCCGGTTTTTTCTCGTGATGAAAATAAAGAATGAAAATGAATGACTTTAAAAAAAAGCCGTTAATATTTATTCTGTATCTTTTCTTTATAATTCTTAGTTCATGTTGAAAGTTATTACTATATTTCCCGAGTTTGTTCTGTAGCGAATTAAATGTAAATAATAGTCTAATTTTAAGAATTGCTTGAAAGTATGAGATTCATATAAACTTTCTGAAATGAATCCAAGGCGAGTCATCATCAAATCCTTCAGAATGGGCTGAAAGTAAAAGATATATGTTTTACGTGTGTCCATGTTTTCCGTGTCGACAATATGTCTTTAAAAACATTATAGTTAGTGTACATACATACATATCTATCTATCTATCTATCTATCTATCTATCTATCTATCTATCTATATATATATATATATATATATATATATATATGTATATATATATATACACACATATTTACATTTATTGTTTAATATTTGAAACATAAAAATTTCCAAGTTTTTTTTGGTTTGGTTTAGATTGGTTTGGTATGTTTTACGGCATATCAATCTCAATGGTTTATTTAATGCCGGCAAGATATTTACAATAGATTGGCATGCATAGGATTTGTATTCTTGTTAAGATATCAGTTTGGAAATCAGATTTTATTGACGTATTTTTGTAAAGAGAATGAACATCTAGTTTCATTGATGTATTCTTTTCAGATATACAGTTTATAGAGGTACTGATTTTATTGAACATTTAGTTTATATCTTTTGGTATAGACCCACTGTTTTAAGTTATTTTGTTATGTCATCCACTTCTACTTTTTTTTCAGAAATGTATTGCTGGTAATAGTTTTTTTTTTTTTTTTTTTTTTACATATGTCTTGGTGGTAATTATTTTTAAAAAATGTATTGCTGGTAAAAAATTTTCAAAAATTGCACTGCTGGCAATAATTTTTGCAAAAATTTATTTCTGGTAATAATTTTTTTAATAAATGTATTGCTGGTATTTTTACTATAATAACCTATTTTTAGACTTCCATAATTTGTTGACCCTAGTTGGTAGGGTTAACTATTTGCCCATAGCTTAGACCTCATAAAAGGTGCTACAAGCACGGGTCAGGGTAGACGTAGCGATATCAGCAATTAAGTGATGGTACCACGCCCCTGAAAATCAGAGGTTTTTCTTCCGAACGTAGGCCACCATCATAGACAGTGCACCTTTACAGATGTGTAGCCGGCGCATTCTGAAACCCCAGCCGACAGGGTGGTCCCTGGATTGCAAAAATAAATTAAAATCAACAGGGAATTGAAACAGGGTGAAGTTATTTAGTTACAGTAAAGATGAACAGACATCACAGAGGAAACAAAACAGATATTGAAACATAGGCAAAATAACAAGAAAAAAACAAACATAATTAAGAATATATAAATGTAATTTTGAGTGTTACTTTTTACGGCTTATCAACACATTGTCGGTTAATTAAAGCAGAAATATAATATATTTTTGTATTCTAAGAATAATTGCTACTGTTTAAGCGAATAATCGTGAGGAGAGTGGGGTTAATACTTTTCACAATGGTATTTGTGCCTACTTGAATTTATCGAACTCGACTTGAATTCGAACTCGGCTCTCCTATTTGCCTCTATCCATTACACCAGCTGCAGGTAAAATGGAGATGAATTGAAAGCTTAATAAGGCACCGCTTTCCCCCTCCTTGTATGCCCATTCGACTCATTTGGTAATCCTTGACCCTCAGTAGCTCTTGGGCGTTGTTTTGGAGGAACAATATAATACATTATGACGTCCATCAGGTGCACATAGTAACTCCCATGTAGTCGAGAGAGCTGAATTTAGGTGGTGCAAACAGGTGGAGAATTTCTATGAGAGGTAGTTATATAATCATCCATCTGAGAGGGAGGAGAGGTGTCTCTTGTTTTCTCACGATAATGTACAATCTATATTTGGATAAAAAACTCAAAATCAGACAGATGTCCATAATTAATGAAATTTAGATGTTTAGTATGCCGTAATATTTCGCACGAGAAAATTAGTGACGTGTTCTTCTTAGATATTTACAAGAATAACTTTATCTAAAGAATAGGGGTTGATCATTTTGGAAAACTTGAATCTTTGTGCCCGACAAAAGCGGAGTGTCAAAAGGACGTTTTTCCTCTTGATGCCACTATGATTATACATATCTCCCCTCCTCGGCAATGTTTATTGCTTGAAAAAGCGATGATAAAGATTCGATTAAACCTGAACATACGAGGAAAATTAAAAATTAAAACAAAAAAAAATAAACTATATTCATTATCAAGAAACAACAGAAATTATTTAGAAAAAGGTTCTTCGGCAGGTTGAGAATTTTTTAGCATCTCTTTCTCTAAAAATATACTCTGCATTATTCATTTAAAAAAGTACAAAAAAAACCGACGATATTGCAAGAGTCAAAATCGTAAAAAAAATGTTTTCTCCCAATCTTTCGTCTGATAAACAAATAATATTAATTTTTTTTTAATTTTATTATTATTATTATTATTATTATTATTATTATTGATTTACGATAAGGTGAGGAACAGTACTTTTCCCGACCAAGAATTTAGTCTAAAAGAAAAATGTGTCGATTAACAATCTTATTTTATATAGTAAGAAATGGAAAAATAGAAGCAAAGCATCTGATCGGAAGATTAAACGTTTTGAGATAATTACTGCTAGTCCCAGGTTCCTCTTGACCCGGGGGGTGTTAGCACCTGTTAGGGTCCGACCTATGGGCAAATAGGGAATTTCAAAATAAGTAAAAAACCCGATGAATATATATCTATATATATATATATATATATATTAATAATAAAAATACTGGCAATACATTTTTGTATAAAAATAACGACAATACTTATCTACAATAGAATGATCAACAATACATTTCATCTGTAGTTGAAGGTATATAACTGCGTTCAAAATATATTTACTTAAAGCCATAAAACTGTCGTCAAAATATCTAGATTTCGGCATGAAGTAACCCATAGAAGTAGATATGACCCTAATCAAAATCAACCCAACACTAAAGAAAAGGTTAACTACAAGCACTTCTAAGTGCCTAGTGGCACATGTTACAGAATGAATGCGTGGATGCACTGATGAGCCTAATATCTAGTTTGTTAGAAAGTTTTAGCAGCAGATAGCCATATTGCTGTGACAATTGTTATCTTTATTCTGTTTTCCTGCATCCTTAGGCTTAAATGGAAAAGCTGAGCTGATGGGCGTTGTTTTGCGAGGAAAAGCAACCGAATGTATTTAATTTTCATAATTTTACCCTGACAGTCGCTAATATCCGGGTAGAAGTCAGGTAGATGTGCTCAGCTGTTAGCTTGAGAAGCAAGGAAATCATATATTGTTATGAAATTGTGATTGCGAAAAGCAAATGAGGGACAATAGAGAGAGAGGGAGGAGATGTCTTGCAGCCTGAATGGCTCAACATTTCGCGTAATGGCGAAACAGTACAATCTTGAAATTTCTAATAGCATGTCAAGTTAAGTTATCGGACTGAAATCAGATAAAACCCACTTGGCCAAGCATTTCGACCCTGGGGCAAAGTGGCCGTGTTCTCTAATTTCCCGTTTCTTCGGGATTATAAAAGGAAATTCATAATTTAAGCTTTGAATATAAAATGAAATCACATGTATTCCAGTTTCAAGAAGAAACGACAGAAGGTCTACGCGAGAATGAAAACATCGCTGCCTTATGGATATACATCTGTCGAAAAATATGAGTATTTCTCAAAAAATGGTTATGTATCTCCCCTTGTGTTTTCTCTCGTTCTCTCTCTCTCTCTCTCTCTCTCTCTCTCTATATATATATATATATATATATATATATATATATATATATATATATTTGTTATGGGGTCCGTCCCTTTTTCATATAAGTGGACTCGCCAAGTGTGTACTTGTACTGCTGCCGGTGAATACCGGGAGTTAGGAGAGTGAGTAACAGAGATACACTGATACACTGACAGTGATACAGTGAGAGAGTGAGGTACCGCTTTGTAGGAGTCAGGAAAGTTGCGAGCATGTAGACTCAGAAGGAAGTCATACTTGATACTGAATTTCCAGACTATATATATATATATATATATATATATATATATATATATATATATATATATATATATATATATATATATATATATTAATATTATTATTGCTAGTAACCGCATTTCTGGATCAACTGACCATATTACCAATTGCATTATTACGTCAATACTTTTATTTGCTATATTTCCTTTCTGCGTTTGTCATTCATTTTGAGACCAGATTTCATCCTGAATCCAACAATATATATATATATATATATATATATATATATATATATATATATATATATATATATATATATATATATATAAGATAATCCTAAGGAGCCAGGCAAAGCCACCTACGTTTCACCTAAACGGATGTTCAGGGTAATGCCGGCACCGTTTAAGATCCGTTTAATTAAGATCCGTTTAGGTGAAACGTACGTAGGTTTACCTGATTCCTTCGGATTATCTTAGGTTTTGCTGCGTAGTTTATTGAGAAGGTTTTGAGAACGTAACTGTCTTTTTACTTGTTTTTTTTCTTTGGACTTGCTGCTCAAACACTGGCATTGGTTTAATGTCCTTGGTTCTTTCTTTTTTTATTCCCCATTTTCCTCGGGTACAGATTTGTTCTACTGCAAGTCGAGCTTTCCAAGGTTTTACTAAACGAATACTACCATTTATATATATATATATATATATATATATATATATATATATATATATATATATATATATATATAGAGAGAGAGAGAGAGAGAGAGGGAGAGAGAGAGAGAGAGGAGCCACGGTGGAGTAATGGATCGTGGCTTGGATTGAGGAATTTCAGTCGAATCCATTACATTCATTTTCGTGCTGTGAATCCCCTTCTCCTTCCAGCTATGGGTAAATAGCAGGACAGAATTGGTTCTATAGCGTTGGATGGCAACAAGTCTAGGAGAAGGACAACTCCGAATTCAAAAACTGCAGAGAGTCATTTGGGAAGCTTGTGGGATGTAGTGCACCAAGTCTCTGTATTCGGGCCTTCAAAAAATGTGGATGGTCCTGTACGAAACGAAGCCTTCACCACTATAATCAAATCTCATGTGCCGTTGTCGGGCTGTCGGTTTCCTAGAAGCTGATCTGCTTGACCCTCATATGTCCAATTCGACGGAAGAGTCGAGTATATACATACATACATACATACATATATACATATATATATATATGTGTGTGTGTGTGTGTGTGTGTGTGTGTATATGTGTGCATACATTGCTAAATACACATTTGGTGTGCGACTTCATTTTCCTTGGATACCCATCTTGTCGGGCACAAGATATATCTTACGATATTGCTTATTTTTTTAAAACAAGTATACAGTATAGCATTTGTATACTTTTTTTAAAAAAATAAAAAATAACCTATATCTTGTGCCCGACGAGTTGGGTAACCGAGGAAACTTCAGTCACACACTAAACGTAGGTATATGCGTATTTATTAGTATATATTTCTTATTTCGTTATAATCACAGGGAGCACTATTATGTCTATACCTCTTTGTTAAATTTGGTAATTATTTATTTGCTTACAAATATATGCACGTCGACACGCATATAAGGTCGCTGATATCTAGTTATTTCATTTACCTAAATCTCTCTCTCTCTCTCTCTCTGTACACACACACACACACACACATATATATATATATATATTGCGTATATTTTGGCAGCATAATTTTATATAAATATGTCTGATTGAACTATTTAGATATAAGAGAAACCTGGATATAAGAGAGATTTTCTCTGGTCCCAAATTAGAGCCTGTGTTAATGTATATAAATTAGACCCGGTTATAAGAGACCCGGATATAAGAGAAACCCGGATATAAGAGAGATTTTCTCTGGTCGCAAATTAGAGCCTGTGTTAATGTATATAAATTAGACCCGGATATAAGAGAAACCCGGATATAAGAGATTTAATTGATCCCAAATTAAAGCCTGTGTTAATGTATATAATTTAGACCCGTATATAAGAGACCCGGATATAAGAGAAACCCGGATATAAGAGAGATTTTCTCTGGTCCCAAATCAGAGCCTGTGTTAATGTATATAAATTAGACCCGGATATAAGAGAAACCCGGATATAAGAGATTTTCTTTGATCCCAAATTAAAGCCTGTGTTAATGTATATAATTTAGACCCGTATATAATAGACCCGGATATAAGAGAAACCCGGATATAAGAGAGATTTTCTCTGGTCGCAAATTAGAGCCTGTGTTAATGTATATAAATTAGACCCGGATATAAGAGAAACTCGGATATAAGAGAGATTTTCTCTGGTCGCAAATTAGAGCCTGTGCTAATGTATATAAATTAGACCCGGATATAAGAGAAACCCGGATATAAGAGTGATTTTCTCTGGTCCCAAATTAGAGCCTGTGTGAATGTATATAAATTAGACCCGGATATAAGGGACCCGGATATAAGAGAAATCCGGATATAAGAGAAATCCGGATATAAGTGACTTCTTCTCCGGTCCCGACAACTCTCTTATATCCGGGTTACACTGTATATACTATTAGTATTTCAGAAGATTTGTACTATATTCATAATTAATTATGTTGTGTGTTGGTTTTAATATTTTATAAAGATAGCTTCAAGAATTTTTACTTTCTGCTTATTATGTTCTTGGTGAAGTATACAGGTATTGGCGACTAATATTCTTGTCAATTGTGAAAGATACACAAATATTTTCCAGATGTTGTGTAATGGGCGATGAATTATTCATATGTAGAGTGAATAATGGATGAACCATGGTTATATTTATTAATTTTTATTTTTTCCAAGTAATTTCGATATATTCCAATATCATTTTTCAGATTTATGATGGCTAAGAAAAATAACTGCGTTCTCCGAAGTCATTTTTTTATTTTTTTTT
>CAHIKZ030001258.1:332500-397500 GCA_903632075.3 Acanthosepion pharaonis
TTTTTTTTTTGGTTTGTTTGTTTTTTTTTGGCGGGAGGTGTTTTTTGTTGTTTCTTTTTAGTTTTTATTAATAAAGATTAATATGCCCCGCCTGATAGCAGAAATATTAAACTCAATTAAGTCGATAGAAAAATTGAATAAATTATTTTTATTCAAGAATTTTGTAAAAAATTTTTTTTTTTTGTTTTTTGTTGTTTGTTTTTTTGTTTCTTTTTTAGTTTTTATTAATAAAGATTTTTGATAGCAGAAATATTAATCTCAATTAAGTCGATAGAAAAATTGAATAAATACATATAAATATATACATATAAATTTATCAAGAATTTTGTAAAAAATTTTTTTTTTGGTTTGTTTGGTTTTTTTTGTGGGGGGTTGTTGTTTTCTTTTTAACAGAAATGGACCAGAATCAAAAAGATTAATATGCCCCGCCTGATAGCAGAAATATTAAACTCAATTAAATCGATAGAAAAATTGAATAATCTTATCAAATATACATATAAATTTATCAAGAATTTTGTAAAATTTTTTTTTTACCAGAATGTCACTGGGTTTTTCTTAAAAGAATAATTGCAAACTGATTTAACTAATCGAAATAATGTCTTCTTGAAAAGCATCCCCACGAGTCGATTTATCTGAGAACGGCATCGTACCCATATCCGCCTGGCGTCAGTTTGAACTGACCTATTCGTTTTCTTTTTTTTTTTCCTTTTACCTGCACTAAAATTTGGGTAAGTGGGAATGTTTCTCAGATATATCTGACAAATTTCAAGTCTTTATCTAAAATAAAAATAAATTCAAACTTGAAAAAAATGCTCAAAATATATTGATAAATTTAAATTAAAAGCAGGAGACTATTGACTTCTGAGGAGTTAGGAAAACTTAAAAAGGCATGATTTAATTTTCATTGGCATACGACATAATGGACAGTAAAATCTAATTTGAAAACTGCATAAACTAAAATATATGCACGGTAGTCATATATGAGCATGGTATATATATATATATATATATATATATATATATATATATATGTATATATATAAAGAAAACAGACCACTTTAAGTAATAATTTAAAAGCCCTTTAAAGGACGCCGGATCATCAGATAGCACCTCAAAATGAAATGAAAATTGACGGGTCGTGTAAATTTTTGTAATTTAACAGAGAGTTTAAAAGCAGTACTTAAAGGGACATGGTAGAGTTTAGAGAGGGTTTAATTTAATATCTCTCTCAATCATACTTAGTATTGGGGGAGGAGGAGTGACCAGACCTTGACCTATTTAAATGGTTAATTTAACGGAAGTGATATATTGAAATGGGAGGGGAGAAGAGAGGAAAGAGAAAAGAAAAAGGAAAAAGAATGAAGAGGGAGAGGGAAATAAAGAGAAAGAGGCTGTAAATGTGTTTTAGCAATTTATGTAAAAAATAGATTTTAATGCTTGATAGTAATTTAGATGTGTAAAAATATTTATATATATTTAGATGCCTAAATTATATATATATATATATATATATATATATATATATATATATATACCCTCTTTCAAAGGCATTTGTTAATCTAGGCTTCACCGGTCCTCCCAGCGATTTGAGAAGATCCCATACAAAAGATACTCTACGATGGGTGGGAATCTGGTTAGATTTGATATCAGCCTCGTCGTTCCCAACTCGCTTCCAACGCCTGGTTACCAAGGTAACTGCATTGATCCCCAGTCTCTACCCACGTTGTGAATTGATCTTAGGCAGACGAGATCGTAAACAGTGGTTGGGGCCGTAATGCAAACCGAGTTCAACGGGGGTGATACCACACAAATATGCATAAAAGAAAATAAAATGAAAACTCAAAAGTTCAAAGTATCAAAGAAAAAGGTAACAAACTTTATGTCTAGTTGTTCGATACATAGGACTGCATCTATCTCCCGACCCGTTCTATGGATTGTGACACGTCGTTTTCCGTTAGGCAAGTTTTTAACGCTTCAAGTTGTTTGTTTCTCTAAGAAATTAGTGTTTCGGTGTGTCTTTGGACGAAAGTCGAAAAAAAAACTTATTGTGGTGGTCTGGATCTAAGTCGCTCTTCAAAATAATTGTTCTTGGGTTGAAGAAACTAATCGCCACAGACAAACTTTTATAACTGCAATTTGCATGCCTGATGCTAAACCTCAGGAATGAAACTGTTAGCACTTTTCTGGGCTCACGTTTTCAACTGACATGAAGTGGAGTGATTATATTGAATACACTGCTAGGTCCATTGCTAAGAAAGTTGGTTCTCTGTGTCGTGCCTGACAATTTTTCTCGTCAGAATCCATCTTGGACATTTATAAATCTACCATTCGTCCATGCATTTGATACTTTTGCCATATCTGGTCTGGTGTCTTGTTGTATATCTGGAGATTCTCGACAAAATCCAAAGAATGGTCAGTAATTTTAATCGATTCTGATCTGGCACCTCGATATCCGTCATTTTTCAGAACGTGACGTGGCTTTTCTCCGTCCTTTCTACAAATATTTTCATGGCAGCTATTCTGATGAGCTTTTTTTTTTAGTTTCTCGACAGCATTACTAGACTGGCAACTCGGTCTCACCGTTTCATTAAGACGGATCAAAGTCAGCAGTAATCAAATCAGTGTTATTGGTGAAAACTTATTTATTTCTATTGAATGATGTTACGGTTATGGCAATAATGTGTGAAAATAATATTGCCCAAATGTCCGCCAAGTCTTCACGGCACACCTCCAATCGATGGTCAAAATTTTAATGACGTCCCCGAAGTTGTCCTCGATCTCACTAATATGCCTTATTATCTCACTCTTCAGTAGTTGAATTGTTGTTGGCATAGATCTTACTTTTGATGACCCCCAAAGGAAGAAATTATAGGTGACAAGTCGCACGATCGTAGTGGCCAATTTAATTTTGCTGTTTCGAGAGATGATGCGACCTGGGAACTTGTCATTCAAATTCTGTTTGAACATCCATTTTTCAATAGGCTTCGGTAACTTTAACAAGTTGTTTGATTGTTAATCTTCCTATGGATGAAATTGCTAAAGACTTAAGTTGTTAAATCTGAAAAAAAAAAAATCATTAGACGCTTAAACTTGATTCACATTTAAACTCGGTCCAAGTTATTGAACTAACTAGATGCAACCAACCACTTTTTTATCCTAAATGTTTTTTTTTTCCCACCTCTCAGCTGTGGACATCCCTTCCGATTGTTTATCTGTCACCTGTAATCTTCAGAATTTAAATGCAACATCAATCGCAATCTTCTACCTTTTCTAAACCCTTATTGTCCCTTCCTCACTTCTCCCCTTTTAAATCATTTCCCTCAAGAAAGGAAATAAATCTACTAAGACACAAAGAGTTACTTGGAGTTAGAAAACATGAGAAAAAGACATTATCAAGGAGGAAGGATAATAAAAGAAAAGAAATTAGAAGACAGGAGATAACAATTGATGTTGCACTTAAATTTTTGAAAATCAAATTTGATTGGGAAGCAAGAAAATGGAAGAGAGTTCCACAAGTGAGAAGTGCGAATGAAGAAACTGTTAGCATAGAACAGACAGCTATATCTAGCCAGTTCAACTGTAAAGTGATGAGAAATTGCTGCCGATATAGTACTACGTTTAAATTTATAAAGTCTTGTTGATCTACTTGTAATTGGAAGTCGTTAGTAGAGAATCGGATCTCACTGAAAAGGGACCATCAAGATATTTGTTGTGCTTGGTAACGCGTCTTTCTGAAAGAAAAAAAAAACAAAGGAAAGATGAGCTCTATCAAAACACTCTTTGTTTCCCGTAGGTACTGTTAGCTATCGGAGAAAATTAATGAAGCCCACATCTATTATACGGGGCAAAATTTCAATTGTCCTGATATCGAGGAAAACGAATCAGATTTAGACATAATCGGAAATCAATCTGTCGCTGTTATTTGCCATATTTTTCCTAACATCATATCTACAACGCTTACAACTAATGAACAAATGCATGTCTCTATAAGAAGAATACAATTAATTTTGCACAATAAAATTTGAGTGTTTTTCCAAGCGTAGCTTAGATGAGGTACAAGGCCGAAAGTATGAGGCACCCAATGAGGATCGAACTCACTACTCAATTGTCCTATCGAGGTAAGCTTGCTAACCATTACACCACCAGGGGCGCTCGCACCTTGCAATTATATGAAAGAAAGAAATCAATAAGACCTTGAAACTAAGAGAGTTTCACTCGCTTGTATGTTTTTTTGTTATATTCCTTAGCGGATTTGTCGTTTTATATCAGGTGGTCACCCTCCTGCCAATTCCCCTGTCAGTTAATTTTCATGCACCTGCTTAATTACGTATGCGAAAACATACAACCGGAAAAACAAATATACAAAAATATTAGCAGACTTCATTCGAAATACCTGCAAAGTTATAAATTTCCGTATTCATGGTGCATGGCAATAAACGTGTACATATTTATTCAGTCATCTATTTACGCACACATATGCATACACATGCGTGCGCGCGCGCGCGCGCACACACACACACACACATATATATATATGCTTTCCATCTGAACATCTTTCTCTCTCTCTATATATATATATATGTATGCATATGTGTCAAAGTGTGTGCATGTGTTTATATATATATATATATATATATATATATATATTTATTTGTTTTTCTGTATATTTTCTTCATATATATATATATATATATATATATATATATATATATATATATATATATATATATATAAAATTTATATATATATATTATTGTAAACATTAGATTGATATTGAGAGGTAGATTTGTTCTAGTAGACACCATATCTACTTATCTTTTAATTGAATTGTACAACTATTCAGTCTTGTCTGTTTTATTCCTTACCCTATTTCTGCACTCGTTTGGATCAAGATTCTGGATAAATTAATTAGATAAATTTTTTAGAGGCGGGGGGGGGCAATCATACAAGAAAATCCCCCCAAATTAACAAATGCACCCTTGTAGATCCATTTAATATAACATTTTTCAAATTAATTCTTATAAATCTAAATTAATATTATATATAAATGTGTGTGCGTGTACAGATAGATAGATAGATAGATAGATAGATAGATAGATAGATAGATAGATAGATAGATAAGAAATAGGTAGTTTGATAAAAAATATTATTGATTAGAGTAATATCCGTAAGGGCGCGCAACAAGCATTTGCAAACTGAGAGCAGAATATGGAGAGATAAAACAATTATTTAGTTTTAGTTTTTTACCCCAAGTAAGGCATTAAAGCCACTAAGATGAACGTTATTACTCTGTGTGAACGAATAGAAGAAGAGAAAAAACATTATTAAGGACCGAGAAAAATAAGAGAAGAAAAATTAAGAAAACGAATGATAACGGTTTACATTGGATCCAAATTTTTGAAGATCAAAGTCGACTGGGATAGTACGATACTTCCTCAATCAAGAATTGCTAGAGTAAAACTGTTAGCATAGAACTGCAAGTAAAATGCCAATAGCCTTAAGGTTTTTTGTTGTTGTTGTTTTTTTAAATAGGTTCTACGTTATCCAGGTCAATATTCGTTTCATTTTTATTGAATAAAAGTTGATAAGCAGGGGTAATTATTTAATCTTCTCTGCTGAGAAATTAAAAATTATCCCAATAACATAATAATTCGTTTGGCATATTTGTACACAGAGCTTCACGGATACCATTTTATGCACAATATTCGACGGAGTCGTTAGCGAATTAAAGACATTTATATACAGATCACATTTCCCTTACAAGTAACATTATGTTTGAAATAAATTAAATATATAAATACGTCTATAAATAAAGAAAAATTAATTAAGATTTAATAAGTTAATATATCGATGTCATACATTTACACTTAACTATTGTATTTTATAGCTAAATATTAACAGCATAGTTATTTTTTCCTTTTTATCAGTTTGGTATTTTATTAAATATTAATATTAATATTTATTAATCACAAGCCGATTATTTTCTCTGGATTTTAGAGGCTTGGAATTTATTATTATATAGGAAGTAATTTGAATATTGGAAGAGTATAGAAGTGTTTTCAATGTATTTTTCTTCCTCGGAAAGGAATTCAGGATTACAGATACGAAGATCCATTAAGAAAAAAAAAAACTTTTATTAATCCTGACTTTATATTATTGAGGCGATGAGAATAGAAGTGTATCAGATGATTTTTATTTGTCGATTTTCGATTGAGCTCTAGCTGTGTGTTATTATCTCACATAAAATAAAAAAAGAAGAAAATAAGAAAAGCTCACAGAAAATAATAATCCCAACAACCTTGAAACATTTAGGAAATAATTCTTCCTATCAAATCCATAAGAGTCACCATAAAAAAGATCTTAAAAATAATAAACGACAGTTTCAAACGAAATAGCAACAAGAAGAAGACAGAAGTAGGAATATACAAAATAAATTGTATAAAATGCCAAATGATTTACATCGGCGAAACATGTAGGAATTTTTAAAAAGAATATAGAAAATATGCAGTATGAAAAATTTAGAATATATTGTTGATTCATTGTAACGCGTCAGATCAAAACCACAACCTAAGAAATTATGAGTCTGGCCAGGAGAGAAAAGAATTCAAACAATGAAAATGCGTTGAGAGTGCGCTGATCTCACAATGTATGGCTATAAATTTAAGTCCAGGCTCAAGCATAATATCGGCGACCATCATGCAAGCAACAGCAGCAAAATGCGGTATACGAACGAACAGAAAAGTAAGAGAGATCTACTCGAAGCTGACAAATAGAAAATTCAACATACATTGACGGTTCTAATAAAACAAAAAAAGAAGTTTTTCTTTCATTCTGTCCGGAAGATATTGCACGAAGTCGAAACGAAATATTTTCTAATGTGTCTGTTTTCTCAGGATTTTTCTTACACGCATATTACTAACACTATAGAATAACAATATGTAATGCTACATTTATGGCTTAAATTGCTCAATATCAGCGATAGAGCTTTTGTAAACGTATAAGTGGATTTCGACTTTTTCGTGCTTAAACGCAGACTGTATAAAACAAACTGTCACCTCTGGGTTTTCACTTCAATATCGCTATTGTATATATATATATATATATATATATATATATATATATATATATATATATATATATATATATGTGCGTTTGTGCATATATACACACACACACACACACATATATATATGTGTGTGGGGGGTATGTGTATGTGTGTGGGTGTATGTGTGTGTGTACACACACGCACACACACGCACACACACACACACACACACACACACACACACATATATATATATATATATATATATATATATATATATATATATATATATATAACACACACAACATGTGTAACGGCAAAATTGTCCAAATCGTTTAACACAAATTGTACAATTGTTATATTAAGATTTGAACTATTTTTTCTTAGAAAGGATTAAAGATATTTCACCGTAATTCTTCGAGGTTTTTATAACACTATTGGATTCTACTTTGAAACATAATTGGGTATTTAGAACTAAGTTGAAATCATGATCCCTCTTGCTATTGTGACTTTCTGATCCAATTTTCCTGTCTACTGTTCAAACTTATTCACCATTCTCTTGATGGATCTTTTATGGACTTTGAACTTGGAAGCCACATTATGACTGTTGGTACTATTACTGAAGGCCTTAATGATTTTCCCTCTCACTATTGTTAAGTTGAGAAGACAGTGAGGCTGACACAAAACGTTTTTTAAACAGTTCTATTTCTAACTGAATAACTCAAAATGTTTTTCAATGATTTTTACGATAAATATTATCAAGATGGCTAAACGTCTTATGAGAAAACATAGTAAAATGAAATTCAGTTAGTTTAGTGTTTGTTTAGATATTAAACATTTTGTGGCATGGGCAATTATGTTTTTACACAATTTGGACAAACCCGGTATATAAAGTCATAGAGTGACATGATAAGATATTTATACTATGGCGTTTAACCAGTCCTGTCGCGCAGATTGGCACTGAGTGGACATTTCTGATTATTCAACACTCACAAAGTCCAGCTGTTATTTACACTTCAGCTCTGTTTAGAAACAGTTCTGGGGTGATCTAATGTTTTCTTGACAAAGAAAGTATTCTCACCTCAGCCACATTGACGTCATTCGAACGTTTCCATCTACCCTTTAAGCACTTTGTAATGTGGTCGCATGATGGAATAGGCACTCAGTCGATGGCACCAAGAGATCCTACCTTCCAACACTTCAGTAAAACTCGCAAAAGAATTAGCCATCCCTTATACGATGATAGTTATAATCACCTCCAAAACTATCTGAGATATAATCAAGGTGTAAAATAAAATAAATAACAGTTCGAATGCTGGAGTTTATCAATTAAAATGTCTTCAATGCAATAACATATACATATACTTCACGCAATCTAAAGCCCCGCATCCAGGAACACAAAAGAGATTTGCATTTAGATAAACATTCAAATTCTCTCCTATTATACCGGAACAAGATAGGACATAACTTTATTTCAACAATTCCAGCTTTATTAAAAAAAGAAAATACAATCAACGACAAAATTTTTCGTCCACCCATCAATTTCCAATATGTTTGTTCATTCCGTGATGATGCCAGATTTCTTTAAAAAAAAATAAAAAGGGAATATAAAACTCAATTTCCAGAAAAATAGTTTAAATCCAACAAATTTGGCAGGCGAATTGTGCACAATAGGAAAAGACAAAATTATTCGTACAGTATAAATTATTGTTTTAAATTGACTGATGCGTGTAAGTTTCATACATAATTATTTAATCAGTGAAGTGTTCAGTAAAATATTTGTCTTAATTCCAGCAAAGAAAATCACGTGGTGCATAGAGTGTCACCATTATTATTCTTAGATTAACAAAATGGTGAAGACAAAAGAGCTTAGCATTGACTTGCGACACAGAATCATTATCTTCGACAAGTCAGCAAATAGCTACAGCGCTATTTGAAACCGTTTAGCTATCCCAAGATCTACGGTACACTCCATTATAATGAAGTTTAAACGGTTTGGCATGAGAGAGAATTTGCCTGGGCGTGACGGAACACCCAATTTGTCACCGAGAAATACACGAAAACTGTGTCACGAGGTTAATATAAATCCAATAGTTATTTTGAAAGACATCGACAAAAGTTTGGATACGATGGGTATCAGCGTAAGTATTCGCACAATACAACGTTGTTTAAGTAGAAATAGGTTGTTGGAGAACCAACCACAAGGAACCGTTCTTCACAAACCATGTCATATTGTTGATCCGCGTAATTTTGCCAAAACGTCTTTGCACAAATATAATTGCTTTTGGGAACATGTAATTTGGTGTGATGAAAGAAAGATAGAGTTTTTTTTTTTTAACATAATGATATACAGAAGATTTGGCCCAAGAAAGGTGAACAAAAGAACACAATGGCAACGTTAAAACATGGAGGAAGCTTGATGATATAATTGGGTTGTTTTAGCCAAAGAGAGACTGGACACTTAATTTTAATAAGAGGAATAATGAAATCTGCAAACTATATCCAAATTCTGAATGAAAATTTGCAAATATCAGCAACAATATTCATCCACGTCGGCGTTTTACTTTCCAGCAAGATAATGATCCTAATGATCAGTGAATGTGTGGCTTCAGAAAAAAATAGTTTCCAGTTCTACCATGGCATTCCATGAGTCATGACTTGAAATTTGAAAATCTATGGCAATAACTGAAAGATCGAATAAATCGTCGGCCACCAAGAATAAAAGAACATTCCAGAAAAGACTTGTTAAAATCTCATCAAAATCTTTAGAAAACGATTACAGCAAGTTATAACGATAAGATGACAACTTCTTGGCTATTAATATTGTGAAATTTGTTCAATTCTTTTCTATTCTTCATACTGAACGATTAATTTTGTCTTTTCTTATTTTACATAATTCGCCTGTCAGATTTGTTGTATTTAACATATTGTTCTGATAATTGAGATTTTATCCCATTTTCACTGCTCATTAACACATAAAATATCTGGCAACATTCGACCATTAGATTCTGGGGAATGAACGAACATATTCAAAATTGATAGATGTACGATTAATTGCGTCGTTGGCTGTAACTCTTTATGAAAATATAGCAACATTACCGTTTAAAAAAAACCCCAAAAAACAAACTATATCACCATTTTCTACAGGTCCACGTTTATGAATTGAATTTATCTCTTCCGAATACGTAAAAATCAATATATATACGCCAAACACGCTCGAGATATACTTTAATGAAAAATTGTTCAAAATATCCAGCAGCGTTTCGCTAATCTTTACATACTCTACATCCGGAATATTTTCTTACACTTATTTGAATATCATCTGTTACTTCCTTACACGTGACACGTATAGAATCAAAACATCCTACTGCATCATACTAACTTTTACAAACTTTAGCGCCGAGAATGTTTGCTACATATATTTAAATATTATCTGTTACTTCATTAGACGTGACACGTATCTAAGCCATAAGAAATATCCAAACACATACCATTAATCTGCGTATCTTTGCTTTTTATATGACGAAGCTTTAATAAAATGAAACTTATTAGATTAAGATATGTTTCCTACTTTTTCCTTCCATGTAATTTTGTCGGATTCCTATCCATGCCCGATCTATCTATCTATCTATCTATCTATCTATCTATCTATCTATCTATATATATATATATATATATATATATATGTGAAGAAATATAGTTTAATGTGTGATATATTTATGGGATAAAGTGCCCAATATCAGAGATAGAGTGTATGTAATTATAGTGAACATTGAAGTCAACAATCAGAGGCGAGATGCTGTTTCATACTAGACACAATCGTCAAGCCTGAAACAGCCTGTCGCCTCTGAGTGTTGACTTCAATGTTCACTTATATATATATATATATATATATATATATAAAGTTGCAAATTAAAAAATAATAATGTTTTTTTATGAAAGTATTTATTTATTTATTTGTATATATATTTGATATTTCAGATTGACCTCAATCTTTCTACAGAAATAACTGTTTGTTTACAAGTAGCATCCGTCGCGACATGCGCACGTCAGGTGATATGGAACGCCACTGTATTCGAGGATTCTTAACGTAAATTTAACTGTAATAATATTTTAGATGTTGTTTAAAAAAATTAACTATATCTAACAAAATGTTTAACTATTGAAATATTTATAAAGATTTAAAATTTCCAAGTCTTAATTTAACCCTAATTATATATATATATATATATATATATATATATATATATATATATATATATCCATAGCTATATGCTGAAATGTCATAGGAAAAATGATTTCAGAGGATCCTGGATTTCTAGAAAAATTTTTGACCCCAAGAATGGCAACAAATTCACCGACACGCATGGGGTTACAGAGTGTGAAAAAAAAAACATCGTTAAGGATGGAGTACAATAAAAGAACATGAGTAAATAAGAGACAAGATAACGATTGAAATTGCATTGAAATATTTGAAGACAAACTTGACTGCAAAGCAAGAAGCAAGACGAGGTCTCCACAAGCGAGAAGTGCGATAGAAGAAACTGTTAACATAGAACTTACGGTTACATTTAGCCAGTCATATATTGATTACTAGGTCGGGTTCAGAAATTGTCAGTACTCTCTCATATACTTTAAACCCAGAATCAAAGGAAATTTTCATCTGTTCTAATACTTCCAAATTCTTATTATATGCAAGGATATTCATATTATATCTTGTACGAAGTATTCTGAAATCGAAGAAACACTTCAATATTTTTAAGAAGGCCTCGTCATAAACCATTTCTAGAAGTGGCAAGAGGAAATATGGTACCTTCTGCGTCATTCTTTAAAATATTCATACGTTTATAAATTGCATAATTTCCACTATTATGCTTTCCAGAAGTTCTGGCAAAGTCTCTAAAAACTTCAGAATTAAATATATTTTTAAGCAATTGTTACTTTTTTACCCCTTTTTCTCGAGGCATTTGGTAGATGCTTAATCCGAAAGTGTATATATTCGCCTTCTAAATGAAGAAATAATGTACCAAGCTAACATCATCTCATTCTTAATTAGAACATTCAGAATCAAAAATTATCGCTAGAAACTTACTAAGGGGAATACAAAAGATATAATAATCTCAAACACACATATAACCACCTCCGCACTGAATGACCTTCACTCTCGTTGAATATTTGTCTTTCACGTGGAACATGTTTCTTTTTATAATGGCGTGGTTCTTTGTTGATATCGTTATCAAGTATTCAGAACATTTTTTCCGCTCCTGGTATTCGGCATTTTACGTGCATATGAAAATACTTTTTAAAAAAGCCCACGCTAGAATCGCCTTTCCAATATGCGCAAACGCTATCATGATTACCGTTCAGTTTAAATAAATCATCACTTCACCATAGTCATGCTTTATTCTTTATTAAATAAAATGTAAATACTAAAAAAAAATTAAAATTAAAATTCAGTAGAATATATTTTATTAAAAAGGAAATGAATTATAACTTCATATCCATTTGATACACACGTGGTGTCTGAAAAATAAGGTATGGACATAAAATTAGCCGAAATTCAAATACATGTAAATTATAAAATCCCGAAAAAACTTAATTTTTACGTTTATTTTTTTATTTTTATTTTACGGCATAGCTATATTTTCTAGCTGTCTTTTTATGCCAAATGATTTTGGTTCGAAACGTCAACATAACCTTGTGGGTGATGAATTATTTTCCAACTTGCAGACTTTTGCAGTTGAAATGTTACATGCCTCTCAGTGATTTATCGCTACTTCCATGAGATGAGTTCTAACGAGCTCTATTAATTTGACACACTGGCACTGAATCTTAAAACCGAGGTCCGCCAACCCTTTTAGACAATAGTTAATCGAACCTATTACGTTTATATTCCTATAGAAAGAACATTTTTTTTTTAGTTTCGGACAAATTCTTCCCAAGAGCTGATGCTTTGTGGAATAGACTCCCGCTGGGATGCTTTCCAAACCATTAAAATATTGACCCATTTTTTAAAAAATAAATTAATCGTTATGTTTTCCGCATCAACCCATTTACTTCTTGCGCTTTCTTACGCTGATACTACTCCGCACAGTATGTATCTACCGGGAGTGGCTCTTAGGCCTAGTATGGGGTTAATATTAGTAAAAAGAAAAAAATGGTGTTTTGATAAATATTTTTTTTTAATAAAAGAAATATGTAAATATAGAGTCGTTTTTCGTACAAATATGATCAGTGGAAATGTCATGAAGCCATTTCTGACCTTAGGTCTCTGGATGGGACACAAGGGAAATGTGTATATAATAGAAATCAAAGGAAACAATAATAATAATAATAATAATAATAATACTAAATGGCAAATTATCTAACATCTCTGCACATACCGTCAGTATTCTTCAAAACGAACACGATGACAAGACAATTTAGAGTTTTACAGGCAACCACGTACTATACAATCGCTGTATCAACGTGTGATCTTAAAGAAAAATGGCTTGTGGATCCTATCTCTATTCTACCTGGTTTGGAGTTGTCCAAACCTGGATGATCTACATAAAAAGTTTAGTGTACCCAATTATTACTGGGTTTTTCATTCGGATCTTTCCTTCTTTTACAATGTTTGCTACTCAAGATGAGAGAGCTCAGTACGATCTGCTCTTTGACTCATAGCTACAGAAAGAAAGATGCTAAATGAACGAAAAACGGTTCTAAATGAACGAAAGAGATTTGGCCATAATTCGAACTCGGTACGCCGATTACATTTTTTGTAGCATTCACAACTATGGTTATCTCTCATCCACAAAGAATTCCAAATAAATATTAAGGTTCTTCGATTCTTCAGGAATAATAAACCCATTTTGCACCATATCATTAATATTAAAGAATGATGTCAACATGATCTTCATATTAGATGACATCATATTCCCCTATTTTGATTTTATTAATTGGGGAGATTGACTTTTCTATTTGATGCATATGTAGCATTCTTTAATAAAATCAGAAACGCATCACCAATGCCCAACCCCGATCAGAAATCTGCAATTAAACTTTTTAATTCAAAACTATTAATATAATTGTTTTTGTTTGTTTTTAATCATTTCACCGGAAGCTAGGTGTGAATGCCACTGGTACACATCGGAATACAGGGAGCGAATGCGAGAGAAAAGACTGAGTAAAGGCAGAATGGAGGAAGGGACAAAAGATTAGTGTAATTAAAAGACAGTTGATGGTGATTGTCGTTGTATTTTAATTTTTGAAGATTGTATTTTTCAAGGAAGCAATAAACGGAAGGGAGTTCCACAGGTGGTAAGTGCGAGAAAATAAAATCTTACATTAGAAGTAGCGGTTGCATTTACCTATTTCACCAGTAAACAGTTGGTTCCTAGGCGTCAATCTAGTGGTACGCTTAAATTCATGTAGTCGATGTACCATGGAAAGAAAGCTCATGAGAGCAATGACTTGAAAATATTTGTAGAAAAGACAGAAGTAAACCACGTGACGTCAGCGATAAATTATATATATATATATATATATATATATATATATATATATATATATATATTGCAGGATGAAGAACAGTTTACGGCAATTTTTAGATTATTCCCCAGAAAATGTCCATGCATTAGAAAATGTGCATACAGACGTTGGTATTCCTTCATTGCCTGAATTCTTTAATACACATTTTCAGCCTTTCTTTTTCTATAGTTCTGGTCGACCATGTTTGGTGACAGATTGACATTTCACTACGTTTGAAGTACCTACAGCAACTGTCCACTTTTGCTTTACGGGAGCCGTCTGACCTAAAAATCTATTATCTGCGCAGTTTTAACAAGTAACCGGAACTTCACACACTGTCGTGTTTCCTATCGTTTCTGGCTACAATACATCAGATCTCAACTTGACATCGTAGACTACATCAATGACAGTCTTTCTAGGAACTTAACTGGTCCTTACCACCCAAGGATGGACCTGGTAACACCAAGACTTGGGAGGTTGTTTTACGCTCCTCAAAACCAACTGATCAGTTTATCGATATACACAAGAAGGGTTTTATGTGGAAACATTTCTCTAATAAAAACCTAATTAGTGAGTTATTCGATAAACTTTTTCAATAAGAAAAACATAATTTAATAAAACATACTGAAGATATCACTGATAAATGGCATCAACTCATTGCTACTAATGGTGAAAAAAAAATTGGACGAAATATAATTGTATTTTTTTTTTTTTTTTTTGGAAGATTAAATTTGGTCAATTAAATTTGATAAAACAAAACAGAAATTATTATTGACTCAAACTAATATATAATAAACTAGATGGCATCTCCCGATCGCTATTGATTCGCAATGTAACATATATTCACTACTTGAAATCTTTGAAGCGAAAATTTTAAATGAATATTTCATTCATAAATTGGCTTTTTATAGTTGAGGAAAGTTTTACAAATAGATGCCAACTTGTTGATGGCCAAGTAAAATGCGAATTTCAAACATTTTTCTGTGCTATATAAGACAATGTTCTTAAAGAGAACTATTTTGTTATGAAAATCAAAACAATTCTCGAATAAAATAACACTAATGTAGGACGGTTTATTAATGAAATAAAATTTTTAAAAACAATATGCAAATAAGTTAAACCTGAAGAGTGATATTGCCTAGAAGTAGATAATATATAATGCAGATATTGACCTTTCAGCGTCTAAATCATTATTATGACCTTTTAATTCTCAGAAGTCGTGGGAGAATGGCGCTCCAACTTGACATTTATTCGAATAGATTCCATAATATAGGTTTTTTCTTAATTATCTGTTATGTTTCTCTAACCCTTCAGATGTTGAATGTATAACTTATTTCTATTTTTCCATCTTTACACTATATCAATTTTATTTTATAAATTGTCCTCTGTTCTGTTCCCTATGAAACAAAAATATTGTTCTTACGGAAAATAAGGATCTACGTACATCAAATCGTCTTTAAGTGGCAGCAGAAGAATTATCGTTGAAATTTTAAAAGGTAAGCTTAAATATTAATTCAATAGTTAAATACAGTGATCAATTTAGAGTTCTTCTTCAGTTTATTGGGGCCTATAGCATCTACACCTCCCTAGATAGTGTGACGATGGCCAAAAATCCTTGCCAAGCTATTTTAATGATGTCTTAAAATTTTAAGCTAGTTGCAAATTTGGATACAAAAGGAAATTAAGAGTTACTCATATATAACCATAGAAGCAACGTTAGTGGCTAGTATAATATATTAATATATAGTTTAACCTCGCATAAACTGGGAACACTGAATCTGAGCGCAAAGAAATATCATTCCAGCGCCTAAAATTTTAGGGCGTTTGAATGAGTTTGGGATCATTGAAATCGGACCAGTGGGAACGGATGAGTTGTTTGGGTACTTTTTATATAAGATGATTAATTACCATGAGAACTAGTATTGAGTGATCATTCAATAGTGGCTTAAAATGATAATGATATTCGTCATTTGGTTAGATTTTAACAATTAGATCACAGTATCACATTTTATAAAAATTAATCATGTGTTTAAGATAACATTTAATGTTCTTGACTTTTGGATATATTAGACCCAAGTTATTTTTGTTACAGTCAGATTCACCCAGTAAAAAGCTCGTAAAGAGGGATGTGATCGTGAGAATTTATGTCAACAGGTTGGCTTAAATTTCATCGCTACATACTAACATGCCTCGCTAAGTAATCTGGGTGCGAGGAAGGATTTTCGCCCTTCTAATTTTAGCATCCGTCTGAATATCTTCGCGCTGCTTCGTGTCATCTCAAAATTCCCTGTTTACGGAATTCAAACCATGCCCACTCAATTCTGAGTTCTAACCGGTAGTTTGCTATTCAACCCAAACATTCTTTAACATTTACCACACTTCAGGTAAAAATTATCGCCATAGTAGTCTCTCCCTTTGCAGCGCTAGGCACATTCTGTCGCCTGTTACGGTTGTTATAAATAAGCGTTTGTCAACTGTTATTTCTGGTATTTGAAGATGGAAATCACCTACTACTGCTTTGAAACAAGGTTAAACTTCTTCAACGCTATTTCGAATTGTTCTATACTCTATACGAAGTGTAACACCGATTAAACACACGTTAATTTTTTCGCGATATTTGTAAACAAAAATTACCGCATTAATATCCAGCAACGCCTTTATTCATGAGTTTTTCTTTGATTACGACTTATATGATGATTTTGAAGGCTTTACTTGAGAACATGTCAACGAGACAAATAAATATAAGATAGGTGAAAGAAAGACCAAGCAAATGCTAGTGTCTTTTTGTATGTAAATAAGAGGAAACATATCACTTCTTGTTGCAACACCAGAACTCCACAAGGAGTAATAAAAGTTAAAGTAAGTTGAATTATTTATGTCTTTGTAGTGTATTTGTTATTTTTATTTCGCGTTTCAATTCTTTTGTTTGCAACTTTAAAGCATACAAGCAAAACGTAATGTATTACATCAAAATATTACTCATTCATTCTTATATTAGTAAGCAAAAATTAAAATCTATACGCACAATAGAAAGAATTTTAAAACAATATTAAACAGTAGGTATTCATAATCCTGCACCCTAACAAAATGCATTGGCAAGGAGTACAATTCTAGAAAGTAATTAGCATGGTAAATGTTAATATTTCGTTCAATGTTAACTTTCTGTGAAAATTCCATGTATATGTGTGCAAATCCAGAATTAACACAGCAGACTGAACCGGCAGATATCACAATATAAACGGGGCCTATGTCCCCAGCAATACAAAGTGTGGTTTTATTATTTTAATTTTCAATCATATATGTTTTAATACATGTTTTCAATTTCAACTTGAATCATTAAAATGAACACTATTTTATTCAAATATTATGGTTAAATGTGAATATATCCTGGAAAATGTGTGTAAAGAAAAAAATAAATTTTAAAATGCAGGTGAAAGCTATAAATGCTACTCAGCACATATTAGCCAAAATTATCATAAAACTAAATGTCTGTTGCGACAGACATTTAGATTATGTGGATTAATGATGTATTTAGAGACTGCACAAAAATAGATTCACAAGTACGACAATGATGGCTTTTCTCACCGCATGTAATTTATTTATACAAGACAATTAATTCTAAGGAACATAGAAAATATATTGTGTTTTATAATTGACGGACATAATATTAACAACATCATTTCAGCAGATGACACTGTGTTGACGAGAGATTCCGATAGAAAATTGGAACAAATCATAGACAGGGTCGTAATGGAAAGTAAGATGCTAAATCTAATCATTAACTATAAGAAGACAAAATGAATGTTTTGTCAGCCAAAGATACAGTCTGCGATATGAGTTTTTTTTTTTTTGAGGGGTGCGGAGTGTAATAAAATAAAATAGGCCCAAAAAGATATGGATAGTAGAGTCCTAGAGGATGGAAAATGTGGCAAAGAGATCTGAAGCATATAGGAATAGAGAAATGTCATTCAGAAAATAAGCCAAGTATCAAGAGACATCACTAAAGTAGAAAAAGTGTTCTGAAATGCTATTTAATACCTCATCTATATAGCTGTTATACCATAATACTTATTCTATTGTAATAGACTCTCCCACAGATAATAAGTAGTAGTAGCAGTTGGGCTCAGTGGTGTTGAGTGAGCCAGTTGATGACGGACATAGAAGTATGAACCATCACAACTAAATTGCTGCGTCATTAACTCTTATTTCAAGTTCCTAACGTTTTGTACGTCGAACTTAATTTAGGACGACTTATTGAAATACAAGCCTCCACTGTGAAAACTACTCTACAACAATAGCAGAGGATACTGGATAAACTCATATATAAAAAAAATGTGTCTTGATGCTACGTAGATGTAGTGACTTATGCTAAGAATGACACGTGATCAATGTGAAATTTTAAGGAATATCTGAACGAAAAGGAGACTGACGATAAGAATTGGAAACTGACAGCTGACACATTATGCGGCTTAGAAAATTTGACAACCAAATTAAAAAAAGAAGAAAAGAAACAGCGACTAAACTATTTAAATAATTTATAGAAATGAACGGCATATCTCGGAGAATAAAAGGAATAAAAACAGGAAGCTGTAGAGATGTATAATTGATCATATTAGTATGCATGGCATTTAAAAGAAATTGTATATACGATCGATATAAATCGTTTGTATTATTGTGTACGTACAATTGTGCCTGTTTTACAAAACTTTTAGGTGCTGTTTTACCATACATTGTTCGTACAATATTCAGCAGAAAAATAAACTTCACTCGTCTAAGATCAATGTCCGCATTATAAGAAGATATTAACGGTTATTTTCTAATATTTTCTCATTCTGTAACTGAGACAATAAAGTCACATAGATTTTAGACACTTGACGACACAACAATTTCATTAAATATGTGAAAATATTAAAAAAATGATTAAGTCTCAGCATACACAGCTCTTTGAGGTGTTTTGAAGCAATGACATGGGCAAATTATCATGCGTAATTTTTACATCTGTTCGATACACCTAAATATCATTTTTCATTTTCTTTCATATTAACAGTGTCCATTATTTTTATATTTTTCGAAAGAATTTTCTCTGGTTCGCAGACTGCATGAATTTAAGAGAGCTACTACGTTGGCATCTCGGTCACACCTTTTTACTATAATCTTCAAATATCCAAGTGTAATTTCAGTCGACATCTTCTGATACCTTGATCTTTTCCCTCGCCCTTCTCTTTATCCTCTCCCCAAATAACCCTCTTTACTCTTGTTCTCAGCCCTATGTAACCCCTAGCATACTAGTGGCACTCCAGCCTTGCTTGCAGTGAAATGCCTAAAAAATTAGTTGGAATTATTACGCAAAAAATTAAAGCAAAATATTTTAAAAGAAGGAGTAATTACATTCTGAAAAGAAAAACGATTTTAGTCATGATAATCATTTAGTACAAAAAGATTTACCAAATAGAAAATATATAACTCCATTAACGATTGGAAAGACATTTTTTTCAAACTTCGTATGAGGACGTAGAACAAAATATTGTAATAACTTCATATTTCCTTAAAAATGTTAGATGCAGTTTAATATCATTTGTAGGCGTTTATATTATGTTGAGTATATATTATCAGCCGCCAGTTTTCTTAGTAAAGTTTTAGATTAGATTATTAAAAAGTTATCTTCAATAATATTTTCCAAAATACCCAAAATAATTTTTCCCCTTCTGCTGCGAATACATGCATTTAAACCTGCAAGTAGATTGATATATAGGACGCCCTCTTTTTCTGTTGAAATAGTTAAATGCAACCGCCAACTTTGCTACAAGAGTTTCTTTTCTCGTACATCCCATCTATGGAACTTCCTTCATATTAATTCCTTCCTTGATAACTATAATGTTCAGAAAATTAAATGAAAGGTTAATCGCCATCACCTGTATTCTTAAATCCCGTTCAACTATTGTCTTATGTTCAGTCTTCTCTTTACCGTTCACTTGTTGTAACCACCTATGTACTAGTGGCATTTCTATCTTGCTTGGGATGAAATGAGTAAATAATAATAATAATAATTGCAATCACCAGAATGAAAATATTAATTCTGAAAAAAAAATGTTTTTTTTTGCTTTTATTACTTCTTTATCTGGCAGGGGGTTGATAGCACGCAATAAAATGGAAACTGAAGGAACCTCTAAATTATGTAGTAAAGGAAAGTGATAAGTAAGGATTTTTTATGAATTGTGAGAAATTATGGTTTATAACAAAGGGAAGACCCAAGATAAGATCTAGGAATTGGAGTTACCAACATTAAGCAAGTACGAAGATTTAAATATCTAGGAAGTGTTTAAACAAAGGACAGGAAAAAAATTGACAATCTGAAAGCCCAGTGGAATAGAAGATCTAAGCAAAATATCAAGAAATAGACAAATTTCATTAGAAACTAACAAAAGACTGCTGAACGAGTATATGATATCAATCCTACTCTATGGTAATGAATACTGATTACATTCCTTATGTGTGAAGGTTAGACCAACAGAGACGTGGTTCTACAGATGCATACTAAGAATACCATGAATAGAGTATGTTTGCAATGAGTTTTAATGAATAAATGCACCAGCAAGTGGAAAAAGGCAGCTGAAAATTCTAAGAAACATATTGAGGAAAGCGGGCGAGGAAACAGTACCGTATTAAAGAGTACACCTCTAGGGATTCTGTGAACTCGTCGAATACTATGAAAATGTCCATGGCATGATGTTAGTAGCCGTCGTAGCTCCGTAAGGCAGTTCGCTGCCAAGCTCGCAGCTCAGTTGTCGAAATCTCTGCCTGAAACCAGATAGGAACCAAGACGAAGCTATGCCTACATGCAGAGTCTCGTCCGGGGAGTTAGACAAATCAGACCGGCTGTATGAAGGGTTTACGGGGGATACTTGCCCGAACCTAAGTGCAGAGGGTGGTTCAGTCCAGGCTGATTTTGGATAGAGACTCGGCTGAGAAAAACAGGCAAGTATTATACCCGAGTCTGCTTGCGTGGCGGGCTGGGTAAACTTTGTAGAAAAGCCCTGGTTCCTCACAATAATCCCGACCTTGCGTCAAGACTCATCCCAGTGGGGGGACTGAGAATATATCAGTCGTATTGGAGTCATCTTCATACTAATTATACAGACTTTATGGCAATACGTATAGCAACCACTTACACGATTATCGTTATACAAGTATGTGTGTTATAACAATTACCTTCCAACAGGAAGTTATGATAGAAGTATAGAGGTTCAAAGACATAATGAATATAAGAGAGACAAAGGCAAGCAGCGAGTAACAAATAAAGATGCCGTTTAAATCGATTGATGAACAGGGATTCGTGGTGATAGCGAAAAGACAAATTTTATTAAGAAATACAAAGGATGGGAAATGATGAAGTGTCAGACTGCTCATATCTTGAAGATGCACGTTAAAATGAAAAATAAACTTATTTATTGAAAAAAAACCCAAAAAAAAACAAACAGCCTATAATAAGAAACTAACATTTTTTATAGCTCCTTAAGAAAACAAATTAGTTTTATTTCCTCTGGGATTAATTGATTTATTTTTACGGTTTTCGAAACCTTTGTGTGTTATTTATAAGCGAAACATTTTTTTTGTGAGAAAATATTGCATTAGCGATTTTTTTTTAGAAGTACATCGATACAAGTTCTACTATCTAACGCTTCGCTGGAGACAGGCGATTGATTCATGCCTTTCCCAAGAGTATTTTTCGTGGAAGGTAATGCAACGAAACCAAATGAAATTCGAACATACTTCCCGGTTTTTCATTCCGAAGCTCTCTCTATCAACCCACCCACATATCCTTTTGTTCTCTCAGAGTATGATTCTTTGTTTCTTATTTAATTGCTTTGGCGTGTTTGTTTATATATGAATACCTTAAATCTTTATAAACAACATTTTCACATTCTATAACTTCGCCCCATTCAGTCCGCAGAGAACAAGTTGAATTTGCAGGATTTCTGATTTTGTTAAACATTCTGGAAAAACCCTCTGTGACCTTTAGAAAAAGAAAAGAATCTTACTGAAAGCAATTGACACGTAAAGTTAACAGAACACATTTTTCTGAATATATACATTCCCGTGATAGTTCAATCATGTTTGATGGTAAAATGCATCAGAACGAACACAATTTCAAACGTGTTTCATTATTTCAAAGCATATGAATTTTGCAAGAATCCCTGTTCCCTCGACGATTTCTACCTGGTCAGCATAGTTTGCACTCTTCAGAAAGAAAAGCGAAATCCATGCATATAATTTAGAATCAAATATGCTTTAATAAAAGTCGTTGACAGCCACTTAGCAGACATGAACCTTCTACGTTTATAACCAAAATCAATACGACACTTTTTGTTAAACGTTCAAGTATGCTTTCACTTTCACTTTCCCTTTCACTTTCATTTACATAAAAAATAAATTATTTTACTTAATTTTCTGGGTATATATTTAGTTTAGATACTGCGTTTTTTAAAAATATTCATATATGGCATACGATCGACCAAACTAAACTGTTGTTTTGATTTTGTCTTCATAATTTTGCCACCTTGAAAATTACCTTCTGATTTCGATGTTTTCCCTGGACGCAAACCTGCACCGCTAGACCTAACGGAATGTAGGCAATAAATTGTAGGCACTCTGATCCGACAACACATAATTATATTTAACAGAGATTATTTCGAAAGGAAGTAACATGGTAAAATTTTAATTTAGAAAAAATATTTGGCGTAAATAATGGCAGAGAGGAATAAATAATCCTTTTTTTCTTAAGAATGTATATTAGTATTACTTGTTTTCAAATGATTTTTTAATATCGGCACAAGGAAAAAATAACATAAATTATTTCAGTTATAATATCAGAAAAGATCGCATTTAAACATTCTTTTTTACGTTTATAGCGGGAAAGTTATACCTAACAATTTTAGAATTAATCTATCACTTTAATTTACTTCTTATTAATGATTTACCTCGTAAAGGATCACAGTGAACCATGTTTGTTGGAGGACTGGATGTAGAGGATGATTCTTCGTACGTCACCCGTCATTGTCTTTGAAAATTGTTCGTTTAATATTCTTATATTATTAAATTAAGATACATTAAATACTACTTCGGCATATTTGAGTACATATAAAATTTGTTTTAGCACTTTCCTAGCAGATATAACGGTGTAACAGCAAAATTGTTCAAATAGTGTAACAGCAAAATTGTCCAATTGTTAGATTAACTTTTCAACCACTATATCATAGAAATGATTAATGATTTCTTACTAGAATTCGCTGAGGGATTTATAAGATTACTGGGTTCAACTTTGAGCAAAAAAATGTGGAATTACTCGCCCAACCTAACAGAAGCATCATGATGGAACCTATCATAAATGGAAATGACACATTCATCATTAATTAGTCATAGCTAAGGATCAGAGATTTATGAAGGATTGAAATAAAGTTCAAATATATATATATATATATATATATATATATATATATATGAAGAAAAATATATACGAAAAAAATAAACAAAAATCCTTATATACAATTATGCTGTTTTAATTTATTTTAGTATTTCCCCTTTTCTAGCGAGATTAATGCTCGACAAGCGTACATATAAATTTTAGATCAAAATAGAATTCTTTTCATTTTTCATTCAAACTACTCAAATTTTAGGAATACGTTATCACAGCGTCTCCCACGTGACGACAACGTGACCATGTTTTAAACGGAGCGCTGATCTTATAAAACTTTCAGTTATTCTGTTTGGATAAGTCTTGTTCTTATGTACATCGTCTTTGTCATGTTGTATTGATAATGTTATAATTTATGAATATGTCCTGAAGATGGTTTATTAGAACGAAACGTCCGACGTTGACATATTAACATTAAAACAGCATAATTGTATATAAGTATTTTGTTTGTTTTTCCCGTATTTATTTTTTCTTCATACTGTCGGATCTATATCCATATTTGCTTATATATATATATATATATATATATATATATATATATATATATATATATATATATATATATATATATAATGTCTTATGGTTTGAGTTGTATCGTTTCTAATTTATCTCTTTAGATCTAAGTTGAAATGATGATCCGTCTTCCCGTTGTCACATCCTGGCCCAGTTATCCTGTCTACTGATCCCTCTTTTTTAACTTATTCACCGTTCTCTTGATGGTTCTTGAATGGATTTTGAAGATGGAATTCAGAGTATGAATGCTGACCATTATTGAAGGCCCGAATGATATTTTTTTCTCACCATCGCCCGTTTAAGGACGCAGTGGGACTGACACTAAACGATTCTAACCTCTTCACTTTCTAGCTGAATGAATCCAAAATCCTTTGCAGTGATTCCCACGACAAACTGTATCAAAATGTCTAAACGCCTTATCAGAAAACCTGGGAAAAAAAGTGTTTTTTTTAGATATTATACATTTCGTTGGGGGAACAATTATGCTCTTACACGATTTGGACAATTTTGCTGTTACACGCGGTAATCATTTAAACAAAATATGTTAACTGATTATGGAGTAAATTGTAAAACGGTATGACGTGACGCGATTTCAATTTCATGAACTATTTTTTGTTCTGAGTTAATTTCCATACAAAATGAGCGTACATTCTTGCCTAGATGGGGGAAATGATCAGCCCAATATAAAAGCTTAACATAATCCTTCTGAAATATCCATGATTTTTAAAACAATTCACAGTATCGACAGAGGATTGAATTCACCAGCATTTGCTAAGAAAAATCAAATAAAATGGGAAACGTCCAACTCTATTATCCCAACGTTATCTGAAGGAGACGGCGTAATATTCGCTTATTTTTATCTCTCGGTTTGTCGAGAAATCTTCATTTTCAAAAATACTTTTTCTGCCACAGTTTTTACAATGCTTTTCTTTCGGCAAAGGCGAAAATCTAAAAGAAAAAGAAAAGAAAAGAACAAAACAACTAGAAAAGAAAGAAAGCAGATTAGAATTCATAGATTCCTTTCAATTTCTATTGGGAGTCACGTTCATGAGGCAAAAAGTAATTCTTTATTGCAGATGCAAGTTTTATGGAGCGGTTAAATTTACGACTATTATGCAAATAAATTCTATACAGAAGAGATGTGTAATTTGAGAAAAAATACAAACTAAGACGTGAATATTTTTTTAAGAAAAGAAAAAAAATAATTTTAATAGAAGAGATCAGGGGTTGATTGCTTGCCAGTTAGCCACTGGAAATATTTGGCTTTTCTACTCAATTCAAATATGTGTGTTGGTAAAGAAATGACGTTTGATGCTAAGAAATTCGTTTCATTTTGAAATGTTCAATTTTAGTGATGGCATGTTGAGGTTTCCAAAATAATTTTTAAAACCTCCGAGCTGGACTGCTATTGGATGGATTTTGCTAGTCTCAAAACAACATAGTTTTTAGTTTATTAGAATCATTTATCATACCTGAGATTCCATATCGGATGATAAGGTTAGTTGGCTAAATTTGTTTAGAGGCATATATGGCTAATTTAAATATGAAATCTGCATGAATTGAACACAATTTTATGGCTTCCGCAAAATATATTATGAATGCAGTTGCAAGACTTTAACTACAGATAAACTGTATTGTTGCTGATTTTGATTTAAATTTATATTATTGGTATTTTTTATATAGAAAATGTATTCTGGTATTTTACTAAATATATATATATATATATATATATATATATATATATATATATATATAAATATATATAATAAATTAATTGATTTAAAATATGTTTTTTTCCGCTAGACAGTTCTAACCATGTTTCAAAAAATAGAAGTTAAAAGCCCTGAATTTAATTTTCCAATTAAATTAAAAGCATTATTTTGCTCTGTAAATTTACATTGAGCACTATTTTGTAGAAATAAAATATCTATAAGAACAACGGATTATATATCTTACTGTTCTTTCTTTATATATATATATATATATATATATATATATATATATATATATATATATATATATATAGCGAGACTCTTCGCTAATGCGAATTGAGTCACTCCCGGTCACTGGGCGTGTTTATAAAGATAAACACGCTAAAAATCCACTTTCGTCCCTACCGTGCGCCGATGGCTTAATGGTTAGAATCTCCGACGGACACCAGTTCAGTCGGTTTTCGACCCTAACTGGAGGCAACCTGATGTCTAGCCACACTGATGAGCTGCGAAACAGTCTGTCTGTGGATGACGGTATATATATATATAATTTCCTTTTGTTTTGTTTGTGAGATCATTATTGGCCCATAGCTGGGAACATAACAGGTGCTACAACCCCGGGTCACGGTGGAGCTGGGAACAATAGCAATTAAGAGCTGGTTCCATCTTCACCAAAGCTGCAAACTCCCGATCAGAGGCTTAGATATATATATTTTTTATATAGAAAATGTATTCTGATATTTTACTAAAAAATCTGTATTTTTATAAATTCATAATGTTTTGTTTGTGGGATCATTATTGTCCCATAGCTGGGTCCCTAACAGGTGCTACTACCCAGGGTCAGGGTGGAGTTAGGAACAATAGCAATTAAGAGCTGGTTTCATGCTCACAAAAACCTCCAATCTCCCAATCAGAGGCTTTGGTATTTTTATATAGAAAATGTATTCTGCTATTTACTATATATATATATATATATATATATATATATATATATATATATATATATATATATATATATAATTTCATAGTGTTTTGTTTGTGGAATCATTATTGCCCCATACTGTGACTCAAACAGGCTCTACTACCCCGAGTCAGAGTGGAGCTGGGAACAATAGCAATTAAAAGCTGGTGCCATGCTCACCAAACCTCAAATCTCCCGATCAGAGGTTTTGATTTTTATTTTATATAGAAAATGTTTTCAGATATTTTTACTAAATAAAATATATATTTGTATAATTTCCTAGTGTTTTGATTGTAGGATCATTATTGGCCCATAGCTGAGAACCTAACAGGTGCTACTACCCCGGGTCAGGGTGTAGCTGGGAACACTAGCAATTAAGAGCTGGTTCAGTGCTCAGCAAAACCTCCAATCTCCCGATCAGATGCTTTGCTGCTGAATGGAGTCATTTTACCATTGTTATTACGCATTATAACTGAAATGTTAAACTATTTAACATTTCAGTTAAGACAAGAGCTGATATACACATCACCTTCATGAGTCCCAGTGTCATATCATTGATGAGACTGTCCTGGTTATGAGGATAAGCTACATCCGCATCCTGGGTAAGACGATAAACTACGTCTACCAAAAAAGCTTCTTGTCAGGATGTTTTTTGAAACCACCTCTTCATTGCTGGTGTTCCCAGGTCCACTTTGAACCGGGGTGGTAGCACCTGTTTGGGTCCCAGCTATGAGTCAATAGTTAACCCCAAAACTGGGGTTAAAACACTATGAAAGTGTCAATATCGGTTTTAATACCAGAAATCTTTTGTAAAAAATATTACCAGCAATAAAAATATTTTCGGCATTAAATAAAAATTGTGAGACCGGAAACTACCTACACAATATACTCTTCCAGGCCTATATTAAGTAGGCGACATAGCACTCTAGATAGTGACATAGAGAGAGACAGAGAGACACGCGTACGACTACCAGTATTGGATACTAACATATAGTAAGCTCCGCTTACACTATCTCTGTAACCTGTTCTTAATATATCTTTCTTACATCTAATCCGTGTTCCGTGTTTTACTTCTGTGGTCCCAACTTTGGCCCCACATCAATAACCCAATGAGGTTACTATGCTATGAAACAAAACAAATCACACTAAACCAATCACTGATGAGAAATATTGTCATTATATAAGGTATTGTGACATTGGAAGAAAGCTATAATTACTTACCGTGTATGCTCGTGTATGTCGACTTCATGTATTGAAAAAACCATGAATATTTTGGCGTGAATTTTAATCCTTCAAGAAAAGATTTCCTCTCTGCATAGTTCTACCGATCACCGAAAACTATTCCAAAGATTTATATACTTATAGTCCGTACTTTTATTTTTTGCGTAAAATTTGATCACAAAAATTCAATCTATACTCGATCATATCCGGTACTGTCATTTAACGACTGGTGCGTTTGTCACGTGCTAATACTTCGCAGCTTCTAAAATCAAAAATGAATGTAAATTCCTCCAGTAGCATAAAAATATTTTGTACCATCAAGAGATTTAATAAGAGTGTAAGGGCGAAAAATGAAAAGCAGAAATTATTGTCTTGGAACGTTTTTAGATGCAAGTTTGATCTATGACGTCTCCAAGAAACCAAAAGCAAATATCGGATTTAGAGAGCCGAAGTTAATAGCTTTGGAAACAATAAATATTATGGAAATGATTTTGTCATCAATACTAAAATGGAATAATAACATCCATAGACATTGGACGAAAAAAAACATATTGCAAAAAGCAAAAAGTAATCAAACATTCATTTAAATAAATTCAATAAAATACCAAAATCACATTTCTTCCCGACAATACAAAATATCGGTTGTATATTTGTGGCTCTAGCTATCAGTCTTAAGTTGAAACGATATAACACCATGTTGTGATGGCTTCCTTAGCAGCGCTGTCAAAACTGATGTAAGACTAAAATTTACGTCACGCATATGACGTCCAACCGAGAGAAGTTCTATCAGGTTGAATTAAAACTAATTTCCGTTCTGGGGGTGAAAAGCTAATTACGAATGAATCATTCTAAATGTTCGTTATTTAAATATATCATAACATGTGATGATAGTTGAGATAACTACAAAAATGTTCAGTACAACAGGCAGTTGATTAACAATAGAAGGGTTCCCCAAACGACCCCAGAGGATGATCTCCCTACAAGAAAGTTGTGTACGTATGGTTAGATCATCAAGGTATTTACTTAAGTTCTTAAAATTGAATTTAAAAAAGCAATTTTACCCCAAGCAAGGAAATAACGCTACTAAGACAGAGGGGGTTACTGAGTGTTTGAGATTATGTGAAAACCACTAATAAGGAGAGAAAATATAAAAAAGAACAAATACTAAGGAGGAAAAAGATAATGATTGATATTGTATTTAAATTTTTGAAGATCAAAGTTGTGTCAGAATCAAGAAGGCGGAAGAGAGTTCAACAGGCGAGACATGCGGTAGAAGAAACTGTTAACATAGAACTTACGGTTTCATCAAAATAGTTCAACTGTAAAATGATGAAACCTTGCCAGCAATCTAGTATTGCGCTTAAAATTCATAAAGTTTAGTTACCACCGAGGAAATGCCGTCATAAAAATGACCATAATTTTTTCTTATAGAAAAGGCACAGGGAAGCTACATTACGGCGGTGGTAACGTAACTGGAAGCGAAATAAAATATGATGACCAATAACATTGCAGATTCTTTGGACTTTATCAAGAATCTCTAAATATATGACAGGAACACCAGACCAGATGTAGCGGTAATATTCAAAGCGTGTGTGTGCGTGTGTGTGTGTGTGTGTAAGATTTTGGCGAGAAGAATTGTCTAGGAGGACATAGCTAACTAACTTTCTTAGTAGCAGATATAGCAACTGATTCAATGTAATATTTCAAATTCATGTCAGCAGAAAATTCATAATTTGTTTAAGCGGGATTAGGATTATAATGTTTATTCGTTTGTGTGCGTGTTTGTGTGAATGTATGCGTCTAGAAGGAATTTTGTGCATGTTTCGTGCATGCTTTTCTGTGGACGTTTTGTGTGATGGTGAAAACTTTTCATTAAGCTTGTTTTTATAGCAGTAGTCATAATCTAAATTCTTTATGTATGATTTTATAAATGTTGGTGATATAACAAAATCTGACAGATATACATGCATGGATGAGACACATGGCCCCTGCTTATGAATAGATAGACGTGACGAGCGCTTAACCAATGAAAAACAACGCAAAATTATAAATAACATAATTAACGTCTTCACTTTTATATTTTATTCTCCAGTGAAGCTTTAATAAAAGCAACACATCGTCTCTTCTACTCAGGATTCACACTTGTCATCTGTGGAACTTCCTCTCCTTTTCCTGTTTCCCTGATAACTATAATCTCCAACTATTCAAATATAATGTCAATCGACGTCTCTAGACGCCTTGATCTATTCCCTATCCTTCTCTTCCTCCTTTTTTTTTTCACTCCTCTTTGGTCTTGATCCAAATCTCGGTAACCCCTTGCGTGCTAGTGGCTTCCCGCCTTGCTTGGGGTGAAACGCTTAAAAAAAAAACATTAGATTTATAAACGTTTCCTGTTCGTTTCTTTATCCTATCATATTTGATTCCAATTCATTCGTAAGTAAATATAGCTTACAGCGACTAATAACACCTTAGTTTCAATTAAGCACCTCATACAGGATTTTGCATAATCACTCCAATATTTCTATCCTATTTCAAAACAGTCCTTTTTCACAATCACCATCAGCTACTTTCTCGATATTCACTCCAATATTTATATCATATTTGAAAACTACTACTTTGTGGATATCATATCAACGCCTATATTAATATTGAGAATAAAACTAGAATCAGCCGGATCCAACCATGTGACTTGGATGGTTAGTGCTGACAGCCCAAGTTAAATGTGATGTTTTACGAAAAAGAAAAAAAAATACCGTACATGTATGTATTTGCAATGCATTGTCATAGCTTATACAAAGGTCAGAAAGTACAAAAATTCACTCAATGACATAATACTGACGACTCATTCGACTCCCTTCGAATGGAAGTGCTTCTTTGTGCATGCGTAGTTATATCTCCAGGATCTTGAAAGTGATTGCTGACGTGATGGAGAGTCTTTGCTATAGATAGAACCGTAATATAATTAAATCTACATTCTTATTTCAATATATTCGTTTTCCGCCAATTAAAAACATTTTAAAATATATCTTTAGATTCCTTTTATTCAATGTTTAAAATAATTTGTTTTATATAAGTTGAATATTCCCGCTTTCTTTTACTATGCAGCTGCTTTTATGACATTTAAGGACGTCATCATTCGTCCTCACAATTGCAACAGATGCCTTTAAACAAAACCGATGTGAGGCAGTTTGTAGTTCGATCAAGATTTCCTTAATGGATCGCGTCATTAAAATACAGAGATATAAATCTCAAGCATTTTCCGAAATCTTGCTCAAATAACAAGGACTTTGACTTCACCATTAATGATAATTCCTGTTGAAACAGTTCCAGTGGTACTAGATTATACCCGGGAAACTCCTTATTTGAACCTTGGCATTAATTCGAATGCTTAGGCCATCATCTAAGACGTAGCTTACTTTTGGTGAGTTTCACGATATACAAAGTGTAAATCACTCAATGTTTCAATGATATTTACAAGCAATTATATCTTGTTTATCAGATTTTAGCTAATATATATATATTTTTTTTATATGAGTGGATATCTTTCAGAATTGGAGTAGAAAAAACTCAGATTTTATTGAATGATTGTTTCATTTTGATGGAAGCCCCACCCAAAAAAATGTTGATCTGCTAATATGAAAATATTAGGAAGATTAATTATGAGATAAAAACCCTTTCATTAAATATCTTGAAGTGAATACTTGCTTATTTCCCTCAACAGAGACATGATCCTGATGCGACAATGATTCCATTTGAATTTGGCTTGTTTCATCACCTATTATTATCTTATGTGTATTCATGATTTCATACCAGTTACGGTAAAGAAGTTACGATTTTAATGGAACAACTTATTGAGAGGACATTCATTGTAAGCGTCCGTGTTTATTCAAAGCTTTCACCGGATTCTTAATCAAAATGCTTAAGATTGCTCAAAATCATATTCCAGCAAAAGTTCGATAATTTGTCTTGAAATCTCTTTAGCAAGTACTTCTTTTTACCGAAATGTTATCTAATCCATATCTTCCATTTAAATATATGCGAGATATATGCTAGATATTTCACCTTTATTGTATGATATATCGATTTTCTCTCGCTTATCATCACAAAACAATTCTTGAGTTTTCTCGAGAAATGAATGTTTTTAGTCACAATAAGTTTGCATGCTCGGACCGCTCGTTGCAATACATGCTCACTCCAGACATCAAGTGGAACTCTTAGATACAATATATCACTAAAGACAATGGGAAATTAGTGAGTACAATGTAACATTCCAGAATGTCCCTCTACATGCTATGCACTCTCTTTACAAGAGTCAGATCAAGGACAAAATAAAGTATGGTGATACTTCTACGCCTCGACAGATTTTAAAATTGTCCAGGCGGCCAGTGGCGTGAATAATTGTTTCCCACCATACATCTCACAGGCGAAATATTTCTTTCCTCTTGTTGCTTTATCTCTGATTTCCTGACTAAAATCCTTAGTTCTGACTTTCCAGACTTTCACAATTGGGATCCATCATGCCTCGTACACTCTATCGACTCAACATCATAATCTTCACATTCCATTTGTGAGGAGGAAGCTCCAGTGTGAGAGCTTATTCGCCAGAACTGTTACATTATTGAACGACTTCTTGACAGGATGCTTTTCCGAGCAGTACAATTTTAAACATTTCATATCTAGAGTCAAATATGTCTCTCCTACCTATCCCCATAATATGCATCTTTTACTGATTCTTCCTAATTTGATATTTTCTCTCATCCTTTCTCCAAAACGATTAGTGTTTCATTTACCTCTGAATATTTTTATCGATCTTATATAAAAGTTCAACGAGTCAGAGTAGTTAATTTGATTCTCCCTCCTTGACCATAATCTGTTGCCGTGTCAGACAAGAGTGATATACCGTATGGCAATTGATTATGAATCTAACTGAAAATTGTTTATGCAAATATTTGATCAATAAAAGGGACACACACATACATACATATATATATATATATATTACATTATATTTTTTATTTTTCTTATATTTTCTTTTTTATATATTCTTTTAATCTAAATATAAAATTATGTCAGGAAGTGTACCCTATAATAGGGTTTCTTTTTGTTCTCATATTAGTACCTGTTCAGTATAAATTTAGTTTAAATAATTTTCAATTATTAGTGTCAAATAAGCGATAATGCTAAGCTAACCAATTTTAAGGCATCTGAATTTTTGAAATTTTATTTTTTTTAAACATTTTGGATATAACTTCTAGCCAGCGTCAAAATTACTCAAGTTAGAACCCATAAAAAAGAAATGATTAAGACTATATATATATATATATATATATATATATATATATATATATATATAATTTTTCATATAAACAGAATCAATTTACTCTCTACAAAAATGCAACCTTGTTTCGGTTCATTTAGTTGCACCTCGACTGGTGAGAAACATTTGGGTACAACTAAATAAATAACAAATTGCTTTTGTTATTATCGATAATAAATTGTTTTTATTTATATGAATCAATTATAATAAATAATTATTGATATCATTATATTATATTGCTAATATTATCAATAAGTATTGCTCTACTCTCGGTATTGAACACTCTTTTTAATTAATGATGTGATCGTAAGAATTTGTTTATTATTTTTCGTTCTCATTTACATTCGGATATATATATATATATATATATATATATATATATATATATATATATATATATATATATATATATATATATATATTTAGTCGACTCTCCCGTCGAATTCGATGTACGAGGGTCAAGCAGATCAGTTCCCAGGAAACCGACAGCCCGACAACAGCACATGAGATTTAATTATAGTTGTGAAGGCTTCGTGCAGGACCATCCACACTTTTTGAAGGGACGAATACAGAGATCTGGTGCTCTAAGTGACACAAGGTCCCCAAACGACCCTCCGCAGGTTTTGAATTCAGAGTTGTCCTTCTCGTAGACCAGTTGCCATCCAAGGCTATAGAACCCAGTCTGTCTTGCTATTTTACCCATAGATGGGGGGAGAAGAATAGGATTCATACCTTTCCCTTTATATATATTAGTGTTCAGGTAAATTGATATTGATCATCTTTCTCGGAGATAAACCGTTTAAAATTCTTTTCACAGTGTTGTCTTCACATTCAGATTCTAAATCTCTTTTGCATGTTTAAGCCATTTGATGTTGTGTTATAATATAGAAAATCGAACCAATATGGCGCATCGAAATGCTGAGTTATATTTCCTTGAAAGATCGAAAATTACCGAGAAAAAATTGAGTCTTCTAAATAATAATAATTAATATAAACAATATATTCCGTCGGTATCAGTGTATAATAGCATTACTGACTTTATACGACCCGAGAGGTTTTACTTTACAAACACGTTACGGCCAACACGTAATTTCATTTATGAAGCTACGACAAAGTGGAAATTTTTTAATCAAACACGCGTTCAGCCAAAATAGTGCTCATGTTCTCTATGACGTCATCAGTTGAACTAAAAGAAGAAAGACTCACCTATGTCTTATCAGATTGTTCTTGGTATCTCTAGGGCTACGTTGGTTATTCTGGATAACCATATGCATGTTCTGGCTTGATATTTGAAGAGAGTCGGCCTCTGTGCTTGTTTGTTTTATCTATATCTCATTGTATGCACATATATACTCCCACATACATACAAACACATATATATATATACACCCATATGTCCGTATATGTACACAGTTTACACATACATCTATGTAGAGGTTTTCTTTGAATATTTTCAATTCTTCTTTACATATCTATTCATGATATGCCATAATAAATTATATATATATATATATATATATATATATATATATATATATATATATAACTGTGTGTCTCTGTGTGTATGCATGAGTGTGTGTGTATATATGTATATATATATGTGTGTGTGTGTGAGTGTGTGTATGTGTGCGTGTGTGGGTTTGTGCATGTGTGTGTGTGTGCGGGTTTGTGCATGTGTGTGTGTGTGTGTGTCTGTTTGCGTATGTGGGTTTTTGTGTTTTTGTGTGTGTGTGTGTGTGGAGAGATATATTAGGTCGAACAACTCTTGAATTAAAAGATTATTTCTTACAACTCTGAATAAGTTAGTGTAATTATTTTTATCACATCAAATATAAAACCAAATATGTAATGTGTGCTTATCATCTCGACAAGAAATACCATGAACTTTTTAATTATTATCTGTTAATTAATACCAACTTTTATTCTGAAAAAGAATAAATTGCACAAAATAATATCTGAGATATACATGTCAATAAATGTTGCACAATTCCATCACTAATGGTAGAATATTTGAAGCGGCACATATATGTTCATATCACGGAAAATTTAGAACACACTCGAAAAATAGAACTGTTGCGGGAATAAGGGAAAATAATGATAAAAATTTCCTCAACAAAATTCGAAACTAAGAGCTGAATAATTTAAATATATAGGCGAGGAAAGAAGGCTGGGAGAATATGATACACATTGTACATATCAACGTCAGCCTATATAGAGGAGAAAAAACTCGAGTAATAGCTCTGATGACTTTTTTCAGATGGCAGAGAAGTATTTAAACGAAAGAAACAGTTGGTTTATTTATGAGAACATAACGTGTGGTCAGCAGTATATGTGGAGACCCATGACCGATCTCTTACTTTCTGGAGAGACACGCTACACACATGTGCATGCAAACTAGCACACGCACACACACATACATATACATATATTATATGTATGTATGTATGTATGTATGTATGTATACATCCAGGTTTTATATGAATTTAATGAATCTTGTATAAAAGATGGATTTATTTAAAGAAATATTTACAAAAGAGGAATTTCTGCAAAAATCCACAATTATTAAATTACATGACCCGCTAGTCTAGAAGCAAAGGATAAACAACTTAACCGCAGTCCATTGTCAGTCGTTTTTAATATATATTGGGAGATACAGAAAAAGGTGAGAAAAATAGAAATGAAGAAAGGAAATATGTTAGAGAATTTGAATTGGCGGATCAACATCTTATCAGCAAATAATTATAAAAATGCTAGAGCATTTGGCCGAGAATATTTTATATAAAATTATACAAAATCATTTAGATTATTCCAATATCATATATATATATATATATATATATATATATATATATATATATATATGGTACTTTTTATATATTGATTCTGTCGTACGGCTACATACTAGGCTTTGGTTTCTCTTACGAAATGAAACCTTATTATTATTTGCGCTTTTCTGACAGCAAAGTAATGAGATTAAGAGAAGGCATTTAATTGTATAGACAAGGTTAAAATATTTGATTATGTTTTTGTCCAATTCTTTTGAAAACTAATTTAATTTCCGTTCGAAAGTATCTTCCGAATGTTTACAACCAGAGAGATTGTAAGAAAACATAATAAAATGTCCAATAGACTTTTCGATTAAAATCCTAAAAACTCTTAAAAAGTTGCCAATTGACTTCTCTTACTTTTGGTAGTATTCATAATAGCGGCAGCAGCAATTTACTGATGTTTCTTCCAGCAAGTTTCTGTAGATAAACCCTCGGGGTAAAATGTTCCCAATATTAAACATAGCTTCATTATTTATATATTGTAATCAAACATTAATCTCGATATTATATAAATTCTTCCATGAATACTGCAAAAGATTCAAGCATCGAATGTATCGACCTGATATAGCTTGATATATAATTAGAAGGACCTTACTACGACCGCATAAAACTACACGCATGTAACTTTATACAGTCGCCTATGGAATGACGTTCTCTTGACTTAATTGTTGTATGTCTGTTGCTATCACAGAGTTGGTAAATAGTTCCCGTCTTCGATAACGATTTCAGCAAAATACCGAATAACATTGAACTATGAAAGTCTTTACAATAAATACTGTGTATCCTGGAAATTTCCTTTTTTTTCCAATGCTAAAATAAATAATGAGTGTCAGTGGGCGATGTTAAGGCGACGCATCGATATAGCACATGGTGATTTCAAAAGAAGACTTATTTGGAAATTGGAAATGGAGACTGAAAAAATATGCGAACCTCCAAAAGAAGTACGTATTTGATAATATTTAAAGCAGAGGAACTCATAGCACTAATGTTCTATGTCCTGACAGGCTTCGTGTACTACGGGTACTATGAGAACTATTTGCCGAATAGTCATACCATCGGTGATTAAACAGTTCTATTACAAGTTTTTTTTTTCTCTTTCTGGTAATGAGGGTAGCTAGACACCCAGCAGGAATAAAAGCAAAACGTGTCAGAGATTATAACAATTAATATAGCATCAACATCCATCAATCACAATGAATAAACTGGCCTCCATAGCTACATATGCTGCCAGTCCGCAGATGACAAGCCATTGCTAGACGGAGTACATCTTAAACTTAAGTATTCTTCCGAGGGAATCAACGGCGATGAAGCCGAGTCCAAGGCGAGTCTTTAAATTGTAGGATATCATACGCATCAATCGATACGTCTCTGGCCTTGTGCTCAGATATATGGAACGGCAGAATAGGGTGGTGTAGTGCTAAAATGTACAGCAACCCTATGAACATAACCTTCATGGAAGATGATGATTGGCAAATTCATTTAATATTATATACTTGTAATTGTATTATGATGCTCGAATATATATTTGCTCTCAGATTTCACACCAGATCAAAGACGCCTGGTGAATCTGGTGGTTCACATGGGATCACTCTCAGCCACTGAATAGGGAAAATTATGACATTGTAATAAGTCCTGATAAAAATAAATTGTGTAAACAAAAATAATGAATTCATATTAAAGCATTTGTACTTTCCTTTAAGACCCATATCTCTTTCTTTATCTCTTTCTCTAAACGTCAATTTCTATACTACTCTCAACTGACGAGAAGGCAAGCCTCAAATAAAAAGAGGAAGAAGAATAAAAACTGAACCTGGCCAAAACCCCGGAAGTTTGCAGGAGCCGAGCTTAGTTATTTGTGACTGAAAAATACCAAAAATCAGTTAGGCTCCAAGCATAACTTCCATTATAAAAATCAGGAAAATAAACGTAACGCAAGAAAACAAAATAATTTAGGCAATCAAAATCTTGACAAAAGCAGACTTGTTGATGTTCGCGCCAAATTATCGAACCGAATGAAAAAGGATAAAAACTTGACAACTCTAGACCAACCGGCAGAAGGGTGAGCAGAAAGAAACAAGGAGAGACGGAACGAAAGAACGCAGCCATACGTGATGCGTAAAGAAACACTTAAAAGATCAGATGCTACTTACACTTCTCCTTTCTTCAGAGCCGAATGAAAACTCGGTAGATTGATATACGACTTGAGTTTTAACATTTCTTTCTTCCAGTTACTGAAACGGACATTTCTCCAGACTGCTAATTAACATCCACCTTGTCAACGAACTTTTTGTAAGCCGAATATGTGGGAAATTTAAAATCTCCCCAAAACTGAACTGCAGGTTGGTGAACAAATTGAGGAAATGTGAATGTTTTAAAAACATACTTTCTACGAGAAACTCATTACATAAGGAGAAATAGAGTAGAAGATTGCTAAAAACGTATTATTTATCAGTTAAAAATCATGACACCGAGGGAGATTTCCAAATGCGTCTATCTTAAATTGACTCAATATTTTATGCTGTTCATTCTTCTTACGATAGCTGCATCGTCCTTGCATTATTCTTGCTAGTGCATTATTCGTATCGCTTGTTCTTAGATTGGACTAGAGATATTCCTCATCCTTTCGTGATCATCCCGGCGTCTCTAGTTGACGCTAAAATCGTATTTTGCGCCTAATTTTGGGTCGTACTCATTATAACCAGTTTCTAATAGACCCATCTTAATATCAGCAGGATTTATCTACCAAAGGGTGATAAGTTATATTTTTTTATAAATATCAAGGGAATCAGTCGTCACTTGAAAATAAATAAATCAAAATATATTAATTTATTTCAAATACATGAGCCTGTTCGTTTTATTCCCGATGAAATAATTTCCGATGAAATAATTAGCTTACTACTTATCCACACTGGCAACGCTTCTGATATGTATATATATGCCATAACCTCATACCTGCCTCCGGTTTTCAGAGGTCAGAGAAAGATTTTGATATTCGCAATTTCTGAACAACTGTCCAGGTGATCACGGATCAGTCTTTCACTCATAACAAGAGAATGTATAATTCACTTGTCGGATGGCGTTGACAACAGTGTGGTTCGTACGAAATAGTGGTTGGGAGGAACTGAAAAAATAGCGGAATGAATAAGATGCTAATTAATGAAAAGTCAATTCTCGTCTTACTATTTAATCGGCACACAAACTGCATTGCAGGATATTTTATGGATATACATTGTATTTTATAGTCTTTAATGGAACAAAGTGACAACAGGAATACGTAATATGCCATCACGCATTTCAATATTTCTGCATATTTTAGCACTGCTGGAGTTTGGATTTAAATTCTTCCTCGGATTTCGAGATCTTGCTTTCATATAGGAAGTCCCTTCAAGACAATTTACATTGATTAATGAACATTATGGGTATACATATATACACGGACATACAGTCTGGATAGAGTTCAAATGCATCTACGCTTTCTTGTGAAGGATGAATAACTTTTTACCAAACAACCCTATTCGCGCAGACGAACATTGTTTTGACACGGTGATCACCAGTACATCAAGTTTGTTTTTCCGTACAAAACAGGTAAAGTTTGGAAAAGATTTATCATTTTTATATTTATATATTCTAATACCTGTATATATATATATATATATATATATATATATATATATATATATAACTTGAATACGACAGGCATATTAGGAAATATTGTTTAACATTGTCAAACGCTATTTTTTGTTTTCTTTTCTTAAATCGCCTTCTTTTCTTAAAACCATTATTATTATTATTATTATTATTATTATTATTATTATTATTATTATTATTATTATGTCTTGGCTTTCTGCTGTAGAAACATTTCTTTATCAAGTCCCAATCAGACACCTAAGTTCAGAAATAGCTTCACGACATCTTCCCATTTCTATTTTTTTTTTAAATCAACTGAAGATCACACATATGTTACATAGATAAAGCTTTTATTTATACGTACCGTGTACTTTTGAGTATATCTATTGTATTCCGTTAAAGTATGGTCTACCAATGTGTCTACCAGAATCTTTTCCTATCAATCCGTGGGCACTAACTACAGCTGGAATTAATAAATGCCCTTGTGTACCTCCTTTTTTTAAAGATTTCCATTTCAAGATGCTTGTATTTTGATAATTTTGTGAAAATCTTCAAAGACAGATTACAATCTGCAGGAAATGCTACCTCAATAAGAAAGCTTTGATTGTTCTGTCGGTGTGTATTCTAATGGGCCACAAAAGGCCCTATCCCTGTAACCGGGTCGTATGATGTTCAGAGCAGTTCCTTGCTGTTTCCTTCCCACAAAAGTTGCATATTTTTGGGTGCAGATATTAGCCCATTCTATCATACTGAGTTTTATATTCAGTGGGTGCTAACAATGTGCAACCTTATACGAAATGGTCAATTGTTACTGGATATTTATCACAAAATCTGCATTTCGATTTAACACAGTTTTTAATTTGCTTGCTTCGTAATTTCGATTGAGTTAGTATTCGTCCTGGGCAACAAGAATAAAACCATCGGTTTCAGCTTTTAACTCTTCACTGATGAGTACCGGCTTTGTCTACATCAGCTTCTCTGTTACAGGTAGAGTATTGATAATGAAGAGGCTTGCCATCGTTCCTGCATTTGATACATTTTATTTGCCTTTGTTTCTTTTTTTATCTCATTTGCCGTTTCAGTAGTGGTATTATGCTCTGTTCGCACTTCTACACTCACATGAAATTCCCTTTTGGATAAGTTGGCATCCTTTATTGTAATAAAGTTGCTTGGTTCTTTCATGTTCCTTAACTTCTGTATTTTCTAGGTATCTTTGAAAAGCAATTGCTGTGGTTTTTTAAGACAGTTCTAGTTGAAATAATCATCTGCCTCCTTCCGATCTGGGCACATTCAGACAATAAAAATCAGCCATAGGATAATGAATGCGGTGGGAAATCAGAAGCTTTCTCATTTTGGCGTTAATTTTCTTAATGTCAGCTATGGTCCAGTTAGAGATATTCAAAGTGTATAGGTACAACCAAGGTTTTTATGGCACATATTCTGTTTTGTGAGTTCAAATCGGTATTTAACAGCATACACCCACGTTTGTATTATTCTTTTCTTACTATTTCTTTCAAATGGGTACGGTATATTCTATCTCCTTCGCTAATTCCTTGGAATCTATATACTTCTTCTTGTTCCAGTTCTTTAAACTTTGTGACAAAATCTAAATCTTTTGAGTGTGTTTCTGTAATTCTCCCTTTCTTGTATTATTATTATTATTATTATTATTATATTTCGATTTCTGATATGGTCTCACGACCTACCAAGTTTATGAGAAGACCTAACGCCTTTAGTGGTGTGTTATTATGACTACAATTCCTGATTTTCTTTTCATACATTCATAACATCACTAGCGTTACTTGGACAAAGGTTTCTTATTGAGTGGGGTGTATTCATCAAAACATTTTTTTTATTTCTCTTAAGTAGTGATTTCCAAGGATTTTTCAATAAATTGTTGTGTTCCATTTTTTAATTATTCCAAAAGCGTCTACTATCACTCGTACTATTATTATTTTCAAATTCCACATTTTCTATTTGATTATTATTATCATTATTATTATTATTATTATTTCCTTTATTTCTGGTATGTACACATTTCTTTCCGGGACCCGTCCAGAGACCTAAATTTAGAAATGGGATCATGACATTTTCCACTGACCAATTAAAAATAAACACATGTATTACATAGATAAAACCCTTCATAAAGTGTGTGCTGTACTCATGAGAACATATTTTTGGTATTTCTTTAAGACACAGGCTTTCAGGAATCCTTTCAATAAAACTTCTGGAATCTTTTTCAACCAATCCGAGAGCTCCAAATACACCAGGGATTGTTGATGTTCCCATGTGCCGCATTTTTAAGATTTCGATTTCAAAGTCCTTGTATTTTGATAGCTTTTTGAAGATCTTTAAAGATACATTGCAGTCTGCAGAGACTGCCATATCAATAAGGAGGCAATTGTTTTGTTTGCGATCTCCAGTAAAAAAATATCTGGGCGATTAGCTTTGTTTGTTCTGTCTCTGCGTATTGTGTAGTCCCATATAATTGTTACAGGTCCTAGCTCCGTAAATGGGGCCTGGGTGGTATTCTTACCAATTATTATTATTATTATTATTATTATTATTATTATTATTATTATTATTAATAATAATAATAATAATCTTGCTATTATTGTTATTTTTCTATATCTCCTTCTTCATTCTCTTCTTTTATTTTCTTCTTCTTATTATTATTTTTCTCATTATCATTATTATTATTATCTTTCCTTTTTACTTCCAGTTCTTCTTCATTTACTTCTTTTTCTTCTTCTTCCGCTTCTTTTTCCTATTATTATTATTATTATTATTATTATTATTATTATTATTATTAATCGTTCCTGGTTATAAGCCCTACAGATGTGGAAATTTCTCAAAATATATTCGCTCTCTAAAAAACGGGCTAATTTTAATATGGTTGTTCAGTGTGTTCTTCATATTAACCCACATTCCAAATTCTCTGATATTGTTTGTTTTTTTTTTTTTAATTTTTCTTTCACAATATCTATATGACCTTCCACTGTCTGTTGTCGTATTAATATTATTTGCAGGAATAGTAATCACAGGAGCAGAAGGACATAATCCCTACGTATTGCGTTACTGAAATCCAAAAAGAAAAACTCGATAAAAAACATTAAGAGAAAATATATCAAAATTAATACTTGAAGCAATGTTCTGAGTAAGAATGTCGCTTATCAACCACCCGCCATGTTAGTTTCTTTTTAAAATCTTTTTCAAAACGAATGACGGATAAATCGATATTTCATTTGAAAGTGATAAAATTATCCCCGTGTCGGAATTAAGGCGTTATCTCACTCAGCTTCGCCATTAAAATAATAGAGATGGATATAATATGGATATCGTAAGAAAGCACTTATTGCAAATTAAGAAGAATTGCTGATGACTTATTTAGATTACTATCACGTTTTCTATGGCTTTCAAAAAAATCGACAGGATGGTTATTTTCCCAACATTCATCAGTTGAATTTCGTGACTTGTAATATTTAACGCTCCTTTGAAATGCTTCATTGTTCGCAAATCATGATTATTTAAAAAAAAAAGATAAAGAAGAAAAAGGAAAAATAACGCCATACATTTTTATCGCAGATGAAATGCTACATTGAAACAAAGCATAAAGGAAAGTAATATACGTTCTTATGACCGAGGCTCATCCAAAATCAGTGAAAGCATATTAAAAAATATTGATCTAAAATACTGTCTCCTTCGTTAGACTAAGTCCCTAAACGTTGGAACAATTTTGCAAAATATCAAATCTTAGGGAACCATCGATTTATTAGGGATTTTCAGTCCGGCGTCTCAAACGGAAAATAATTTAAAAAAATAAAAAATAAAAGCAAATTAGAAAAAAAAAGATTAAATAAAAGTGAAATGTGTTATCTTTTTATAATTTCCCGTTGCTTCTTAGGAGCAATTTGTAAAGCAAATTACCTTCTGAATTTTATCGAAGGAAAATGCCTTATTTGCCAAAGTAAGTAACTACAGGTTACCCAGTGAAAAGCGGTAAGTTTATTCTTCGATAATATACACCAGTTCTAATTGTTCCATCTCAGTGGCTTTCTAAAAGCTCAGATCTGAATGTTATGGAATACTGTATATGGAATATACTCCTAACTCATTTACGAAACTGTCATCGTGACATCATCGGTAAGGATTTATTGGAGTGGTACTTAACTGAATTTTGGAATGAAATTACTCTTGGTTATCACGTTCACAACTTTGTGTTGAACATTCAGGCAAACAGTTCGAATATCTACGATGTTTGTTCAGTTTGTGTGCATGAACAATAATAGCCAAAAATTTTTTTTCTAAATTTACCACTTTTTACTGGGCACCATGTTGCTGTATTTTGCCATATATCTTTACCACTTCTATGATGGCTATTATCTTTATTTTCTCTGCCTTTTTTAAGATGACTATTATCTTTACTCACCTTCGAAGGTGCTATTTAAACATTCTCTGACGGAGACTGAATAAAATGAGGGCTACACGAATCTGGGTCCATACCGAAGTATACACATAAATTCTTTGTCGAAGGACACTTTTTGCAAAAAAAAAAATAATCCATTTCTGGTAATAATCAGAAAATAATAATGATTGCCAGTAAAAACTAATCTTGCTGTCCAGAAAATAATTCTAGTATAATAAAGGATTCTATTGTGTACAAGACCCATATAGGCAAATATGTAAGATTGATCGAGTCATTTGTTTTTTTTACGGTTTACCAACCTTTTGCGGTTTATTTAAAGCTAGATAATATTTTTAGAGTGTTACAATTGTTTGAAAATAGTCATTTACCGATACACGTTTTTCTAATTGAATCACAGCTGCAGAGAGAAGGGTCTTTTTCAACGCTATTTGTGCAGAATCGTATATAACGAACCCGATTGGAACCAGAACATGTCTCTGAGAATTACCATTCCGAGCTCGTACATCCAAGCTTTCAGCACCTGATATTCCCAAGCGGTTACCTATGTACTGTCCCGGATTGACGTTACATAACTTCGGCGATGGTATGAGGTTCGGTGTCCCAACGTAATATGGTCGTAAGCCCCGAAATGTGTAAGAGACAAACAATCTAATGCCGATAAATGTTATGATAACCGCATTTACCATTCTAGCTAATAATTTGAAACCCAGCAGTAGCAGATAAACTGATATATCCAGACAAAAGGCCAGATGCCAAAACAAATATTTAATTAAAATCAAAAAGATTTCATTAAACAAATAATTTTAGTTAAAATAACCACAGATCTAAGGTCAGGAAGTGCAAAACAGGCTTTGTCGTATCCATTAAAAATAAATAAATAACAATTAATTATACTATCACAAATAATTATAATAAAATAATTAAAACAATTATAGTTATCATTAATATGATGCACCATCTCTAAAACAACATCTGCACTATTCTCCTCTACCACAAACAAACACGTGACACACTCACTATCAGACGAGCAGTCAAAATGAGATTGACCAAAATTTCTTCCTTTTCAGTTCTCAACGATAATATTTATTCTTTCTTAACCTTCATAACTAAAATACGAGGTAACAACACCCCTAGGAATTTATTTTCCTTCATCTATGTTATCTGGACACACATTCTAAAAAGAATATACAAGTAAAAATATATAAAATTCAATTAGTATTACTGGGATCTTGGTAAATTGCTCGAAATCAATTGATCGACTGTAAATTATTCGAAATCAATTGCTCGAAAAATAATTTCTCGAACTATCAATTGCTCGAAAAGTAGATTGTTCGAAGTAATTTCGAAGCTCGAGACACCACGTGACTGCGCTGTCTCACGACACGTCTACAGAGCTGGATATAAAACGAGCTACAACATTCAACTTTAGCAGTTCTCATTTTTTTTTTCTATATTTATTTTCTATTTCTATTTCAGTAATTTTGGAGATCTTGAACTCTAGTGATGGACATAACTTTTGTTGAGAGCGAAAAAGGAAAGAAGTTGTCTTTGGATGGATATATCTATATATTAAGGACAAAACAGTGAATAATAAGATTTACTGGAAATATGAAATGTACATAAAAAGGAAAGCTTAGAACGTGTTTTATTTTTTTTAATCACAGGTTTCAAGCAAACTGCCATTCTAGAAAAAAAATAAGACCTGCTATATAAATGTATTTGTTCTTTAAATTTAACTGATCAGTTAACAACAATAAAGCTGTATTATTTTATCTTATAGTAAATATTAGAAACAATGTAGTTTTATTTTTTAACTACAGGTTTCGAGCAAACTGCCTTTCGAGCAATTGTTAGTTTGAGAAATTATGTTTCGAGCAATTTAGTGTCGAGCAATTTACTGTCGAGCAAATTACAGTCAAGCAATTGATATCTACCAATTTACTGTTGAGCAAGTGATTTCGAGCAATTTACTGTCGAGCAAGTGATTTCGAGCAATTTACTATCGAGCAATTGATTTCAAGCAATTTACTGTTGAGCAATTGATTTTCAGTAATTTACTGTAGAGCAATTGATATCTACTAATTTACTGTTGAGCAAGTGATTTCGAGCAATTTACTGTCGAGCAAGTGATTTCGAGCAATTTACTATCGAGCAATTGATTTCAAGCAATTTACTATCGAGCAATTGATTTCAAGCAATTTACTGTTGAGCAATTGATTTTCAGTAATTTACTGTAGAGCAATTGATATCTACCAATTTACTGTTGAGCAAGTGATTTCCAGTAATTTACTGTAGAGCAATTGATTTCGAACAATTTAACGGATACGGTACGTGTTTCTAACACCAATTTACAACCATTGTTAAACGTCTAAACAAGTATTATTTATTATTTTTCATACATAATACTTGTTTATACATTTCCAGATTTTCTACAAGTATTTTTGTACGCATAAAAAAGTTACGTGGTTTATATTGTGAGACCGTAACATACCTACAACATGGACTCTTCCAGGACTATATAAAGTATGCGATATAACACTCTAAGAGAAGAGGAGTAAAGAGAGAGAGAAAATATCCTCATACCGTAGTATCAGCCGCGTACGACTACCAATATTGGACACTAGCACATCGTAAGCTCCGCTTACATTTACACTTTGTAACTTTTTTGTGTAATATATCTTTCTTACCCCTAATCCGTGTTCCGTGTTTTCCTTTCGTGGTCCCAACTTTGGGTCCACATCAGTTTATAATTATAGTTTTATACCCAGAGATATTACTCCCATAAAACTTCAATATGCCATGTGCGTGTCAAATTTCCTTAGTCCTCCCTCCTCAGTTTTCTCATTTTGTAAAATTTGAAACCTTTTAGTTCTCATTTATTGAAAACGTTCAATTTGCTCACATGTTCAGCCCTTAGTATTTGCCGCATTCTCATCGACAAGCTAATCGATATTGCCTGAAATCTCGTCCTTACCTCTGAGGAAATTAGCCGTCATTCGCATATAGGAAGATTGATATTACTTAGCGGTTCAGGACACTTTCGTTTGCATGCAAAGACTTTTTCGTTTATTAATATTCATTTAGTTTTTGGATTGTATTTTCATCTATTTCACTGCGCCTTCGGATATTGGTGTTACATTTTTTTCTTTCATCTGTCGAAACACGCCACAGATATTAAAATGTTTGCACCTGTATGATTTTGATATTTACATTTTTAACTGGCACCTGGTGGGTCACAGTGCTTCCTGGATAATTCAGATAAATAATTCGCACTAAGAAGATTTTTTATGATATTGCACAAAGAGTAACAACTTTATAGTAAATAGACAATATGTTAAAAGTGAAAAGTAAAGATTTGATTCAAATGCTAAAAAAGCGAGACGATATTTCCTCGAATACGTACAAAGTTATACTATTTACATTGCTCGGACTATCATCCTCATATTTATCACAAAGTTTCGGCCGTTGTACGCTTCAGGTGGTTGGAACTGATAATTGACATCCATTAGGCATGGCATATGGAAATAGAACAGTCTAAACCAACGAGCTAAATAAAGGGTTCAGTTCATTCCAACCACCTGAAGAAGGACGGAGAGTACAACGGCCGAAACGTTGTGATAAATATGGCAACAAAGATCAGGATGATAGTCCGAGCAATGTAAATAGTGTACATAGTACATCACCTCAGAAATATGGAGAGATACGTCCAAAGTTATGTATTTGTACATTGAAGCAGTGTAGAGTTATACCATGAGTGGGTTCGCCCTGTGTTTGCAAGATGACCATCAATAGTACTTAGTTTTCAAAGGCGATACGTTCTTTAAGAAGAATCCTTCAAAAAGGAAAATCACATTTCTGTGAGACGTTACATTATGAAACCACGAAAGTAAACTGTGAACAAATGTCGAAGAACTTAATTAACTGAAAAAGCCAGTCAGCTTAATTGTCTCATTCACCCTGATTACTTGTCGGATGTAAAGTATTTGTAAACGAGTAATGCTGCTCTGGCAATTTAATATTACTTCTTCCCGCTTTCTTGAATAAACCGCTTTTGAGAAAGGAAAACGAATAATGGTGAAAAGTTTAACACGGTTATTACGTGGTGACCGAATAGGCTTAAAGGACGATTTTTTTTAACTACAGCGAAGATTATTGTCACGCTGTAGAAAAATCCGAACTTGTAAATTTCGATTCAATTCATTTATGAAATTATTTTGGTTTTGTAACTTTGCCTTCGGTTTTATGAAAACTTCGGTAATTACCAATATCTTTACACATATAATAATAATTTGTGTGAATCGAATAGTCCAGTTGGCAATATTTCTGAAGTCATATTAATATATATGTAGCGGACCTAAAAATGACTGGTCGCAAAATACGTTTCTTTCCTCCACATATTTTCCTCGGTGCGAGCATTTATGTCGAGTAGATGCGAATTTTAGTTTACAACTACGTCTGCGCCCTACGTTATCGATAACCGCCGTAAACATATAAATAACGCTGATATGTTCAGTTCAGGATAAATAAATCTGCCAGCTATAGAATTTCAGGTCGGCACATAGAAGTAAAACATTCACTCATCGCTCTTTTCCACTCCTTTAACAACCGCGACCAAAGAACGAACTCACTGATTCACAATGTCGCCACGGTAACCAGGTCAAGAACTGGGAGCACCCCATATTACCGACTCCAGTTAAGTACTGTTTCTAAGAAATGTAATTACGGAAAAGACTTCACAGTGTGCACTGTTATGAAAATCACTTACTCAAACACTAATACCGTACAGAACCATATCATACAAAGTCAATACATACTGTCGTTTTAGAATAAATGTTATTTTGAAATTGCTTAAACTGAGTTTTGTCCTTGTTTCGAAATGTTGCTTGTGAATGATAAATATTCTATGTTTGAGGCTTCGTTGCTGGCCAGGCGTTGCAACCCTACAGCATATATAATTAGTGGATTGGACAGAATAGGATGTATTTATTTTAAAACACATACATTCTGGGGTATGTATAAGTATATTCATTTTCGCTCTGAGTCTAATCTCAAACCAGTTCCTTCAAATTGTGATACTTAAAGACAGATGGATGTCTTATGGGATGAACTGAGAACAAAGATCACAATGCCGATCACACGCATAGCGAAACAAAATAAATATCATAAATGAGATCTAATCATCTAAATTATAATTGATTATTATTTCCATGCATGTTGACAAACTTGAACATATGTCATTTGTATTTGTAGCACGCTATGAATTCGCCATGTTTTTCGTATGCCTAATACAATGTCCCAACCAAATAGCCATATTTCAGTTTAGAAACAAGAGTCAATATTCCTGTGTGTTTTTCTCCTAAAGAAATAGTCTAGTATAATATTCTAATGCAATTATAAAATACTTCAAGCCAGTATTCATAAAATAAACGCTCAATTTAGCAGTCTGTGATACTCAAAATACGAGTTAATTATTAAAACATCTATAGAAATAAACGAATATGGAGACGCTTTGGCGCTGGGTATGATTAGCCAAGCTGATTAACTTTTTATTAGTGAGATTTATGCAGACAAATTGCCCGGGTTAGAATTCAACATTAAATAACGTAAATAAAAGTTGACTTGAAAAATCAAACAGATTTTGATATTAAATAATTGTATATTTATAAATAATAAGACATGTCTCTTTAGGATAAAGTCAATCATGATTTTCCCATATATGTTTTCTTAATTATTTGTCAATTGCTATAATACAATGGTTTCCCATAGCATAGTCCCCGGTTTGGAATTCAGAATTTTCCTTCTTTTAGACTGGTTGCTATCCATAGCTAGTCCGACTCATAACTAGAGGAGACGGATTCATGCTTTCTCAAGGGCATTTTTGTGAATTTTGCTGCAGCTAGCCTGGAGATTGAAATCGGTTTGTAGATTCTAACCATTTATCTTCTCTGACATCCGTTGCACAACCCACATATTCTGTATATATAAAACACAATTTTATTTATTGTTTCAATTTTTCTTTCTTCGCCATCAGCAATTATGTTTTATCCCCTCTTTTTGTTCTGTTTCATTTTTTCTAGCTCTTTTTCATATTTTTTTTCTTTTTCGTTTATATTTTCAATTATTCTTTTACATTTTCCGTTGTACAATCTCCGGCCCTTTCTTTACTTCATCTTTTTCTTTGTCTTCTATTTCTTTCTACGTCACTTCTTTTCCATCTTTTCCATTGATATTGTCAATCGTCATGAAGTCAGTGATATGTAACGTGTAAATCTTGAGTACCCCTTCTTCACATTTTCCTTGTTAATAATACTTCTTACTCTACCCGTAACTTTTATTTCGTGCTCTCGATAAATCCAATTCTTATGATAAGAAATCGAAAACATTGGAACAAAAAGACCAAGTAGTTTTCAAATTTGGATACAGAAACTTATTAATGCGATGTAAGTGTAAGGAAGTGCAAATGTATCATAATGAGATGTAAGTGTGAGGAAGTGCAAATTTATTATAATGCGATGTAAGTGTAAGGAAGTGCAAATGTATTATAATGCGATGACAGTGTAAGGAAGTGCAAATGTATCATAATGCGACGTAAATGTAAGGAAATTCAAATGTCTCATAATGCAACGTAAGTGTAAGGAAGTCCAAATGTATCATAATGCGATGTAAGTGTAAGGAAGTACAAAGGTATTATAATGCGATGTAAGTGTATGGAAGTTCAAATGTATCATAATGGGATGTAAGTGTAAGGAAATGCAAATGTATCATAATGGGATGTATCTGTAAGGAAGTGCAAATGTATCATAATGCGATGTCAGTTTAAGGAAGTGCAAATGTATCATAATGCGATGTAAGTGGAAGGAAGTGCAAATGTATCATAATGCGATATCACTGTAAGTGCAAATGTATCATAATGCGATGCAAGTGTAAGGAAATGCAAATGTATCATAATGCACCGTAAGTGTAAGGAAGTGCAAATGTATCATAATGCGATGTCAGTTTAAGGAAGTGCAAATGTATCATAATACGATGTAAGTGTAAGGAAGTGCAAATGTATCATAATGCGATATCACTGTAAGTGCAAATGTATCATAATGCGATGCAAGTGTAAGGAAATGCAAATGTATCATAATGCACCGTAAGTGTAAGGAAGTGCAAATGTATCATAATGCGATGTAAGTGTAAGGAAATGCAAATGTCTCATAATGCAACGTAAGTGTAAGGAAGTCCAAATGTATCATAATGCGCTGTAAGTGTAAAGAAATTCAAATGTATCATAATGCACCGTAAGTGTAAGGAAGTGCAAATGTATCATAATCCGATGTAAGTGTAAGGACGTGGAAATGTATTATAATGCGATGTAAGTGTATGGAAGTGCAAATGTATCATAATGCGATGTAAGTGTAAGGAAGTGCAAATGTATTATAATGCTATGTAAGTGTAAGGAATTGCAAATGTATCATAATTCTATGTAAGTGTAAGGAAATGCAAATGTCTCATAATGCAAGGAAGTGCAAATGTATCATTACTGGAACCGTTAGAGTAGAGTGTGATTTAAGAAAAGAAAAAGATTAAAATAATAAGAAAAGACAGATTGTTTAACAATGTTTCGGTTTTCTTCTGTTTAAATTTACTATTATTAATAATATATTTACACAGATAGAGACACGAAAATAAATGCTCAGACACACAAACGCACACACATACGCATATTCAGGGTACGATGCATAAACTGTTGTCTAAATTACGCAAAAATGAAAATAACAATGCAATCCCAATTTAATAGATATAATTACCAAAATTAAAGAAAAATATATTGAAGAGCTAAAGTGTAGATTAATTCAATAAAATCTCTTTTGGCTCCAACCACGACCTCCAGACGACGTTGGAATCTCTTGAATTTTTTATTCTGGACAGGCTCCTTGTTTAAGTCGGTGAATGCTACCATAATCTTCGCCTTCAGTTCATCTTTATTGTTAAAATCTGTTTTGTTTGTGTCTCGCTCAACTGGGGAGTTAGGTGGCCAGATGTAAGGGTTTATTTAGTCGCAGAAATTAGCTTACAGCCATGTTTGTGTTCTCCTGCTTGTGTGGCAACGTGCTATGTCCTGTTGCCAGACATACCCTCTTCCAGAAGCCACCCTCTTGATGTAGGGCAGCACTACCACCTCACGTCATTTGATGTAGGCCTCCGTGTTGAGTCTGATGCCCTCACAGACAAACTCGGGAATTATTTTCTCATCAGTGCAATCAGATTAGTTTTATGAGTTGCCGTACCTTCGAAGTCGCCATTAGACTCATCAAACTCATTCCAAATTCTTTGCACTGTCCTCAGATTGACACCCAAACACACTGAAATGTTCGTATTTGGGCTTCCGGCGCGAATGCCAACAAGGCAGTGTGATTAATTTTATTATTATTATTTTTTTCTTGCATGTGCTCGAGATATTACTTTTGGTGAATAGAGTGAGAAAGAACTGCTGAAATAATCCTTAGGTTCTGACTGAAGAACAGACCGTAGTACGAATCATAAAAATGTTAAAGAAAAATATTTTCCTAAATATAGTAAACAGTAAAATTATCCGAGTCATTATTAAAACAACAATGACAAATTTCCAAAGAAATAAAAATTAATAGAAATATTTTATACCATATGTGACATTTCGACCATGATGGACATATTGTTTGTAAAGGAGGCGAAGTGAATAAAAAGTACGATGCGATTTGACTCAAAGTAAGTTTTCAACTCAACAATGACATCAATCAAAGTGGATCATTCTGTGACGTAACGTTTGATTTCTGAAAGTGATGTCGATGTTCCGCTGTTTTCCATACATTTATGTCAGGACATTATTAAAAAAAAATCTACATAATAATGTTTTTTGTTTATTTTTTTTATTTTTTTTTACGAAGGGCATTAGTAATGTATATTTCCATACGAAGAATCACTCGAAAAATATTTAAATATTTACTTGTTCCAAATATACAACAATGCTTATTTTGAATATTGCAATAAAACATTATGTTTTAAATTTTATATGCATTAACACCCGTGTAGATATACATTAATAGAGTTTGCAAAAGATAGTTTACGTAAAAAAAATAAATAAACGTTTATTAACTAAAAAAAACATAAGAGAATAAGTTTTCAAATTTAATAGAATATATGATCTTTAGATGCCATTAACAGCTTTCGTTTGTTATTGAAAAATGTCATTCTGTGTAAACTAAAGAAAAAAATAAATAGTATTCAATACGAATTGAATCATTTTTTCGATCAATGTTTGCGGGTTGTAATTTATAGTTTTTCTATTCCTTAAAATATCCAGCATTTTTATCATTTTTTGAGGGTGCTGTCTGGAATATTGTAGATTTAATCAAATACAAAAGTGAATGTGTTTCCTTTGTTTCTGATGAACATTCTTTTATAATACAAATGATTAATAACGAATTTTTCAAACCATTATAATTAAAAGAATATAATACTATGTGTTACTTTTTTCTAGAGAAAATAATATTCCATAGTAATAAAGGACATGCATTGTTAAAATAAATAAGAACAGTTATTGCTTAATAACAGAGCAATTTTTTCAAGATACATAATTAATTCAAACTCTAACGTAGACGTAGCTATACAAAAACATCAACAACCCAAACTGGATAATTGAGGAGTTTTTTTCAATTCTACTGTTTATTAAATTCTTTTTTAGTCACTAAAACGGTACAGTGATAATAACTTGATAATTATGCATATTAACAAACGTTAATTCTAACATTTTATCACTATATAAAACGTAACGCGTATACATTTAACGAATTCAGTATATACAACCATGACTGGTTTCAGAGTTTGACTGGCTATCTAATTTTTATTTCTAAGGGAGGAAAACATTTTTCATGTCAAATAAATTTCTGTAGCATGAATTTTCAAGTTTATGTCATCTTTTCGAGTATAGGGTGAGAGGTGAAATTTTAAACTCCGGTGCGATTCGGCGTTACGTACAGATCTGTTTTGATAAAGGAATTATTCGTTGAAATGAGTGACACAGTTAAATCGCTACAAGTCAGATTTGTTTTAATCTGAGATGTAACACTGTAAGATGCATGTGATGGTGACGCCTGCGATAATCAAGTTAAATGAGGGTGAGATTCCGGATCTACTAAAGGTGGATATGAGAGATACAAAGCCACAGGTTTGATTGGCCGACCAATGAGCTTCTCGTTTCCCTCAACGATACTTACGACATTATTTTGAATGGACCACCAATCATATTGGATTATTGAGGGTTTTTCTCCACAAACACAATTTCGATGCATACAATGCAAGACAATTGGTCAAGCATTATTATAGTTTAGTCAATCAGAGCAGTGCTGATGACCGTGGTGCCCCAATCATCTATAGAGCACTGCGCCGCTTTTTGATCTCCATCGATCAGGTGCCGCCATTTAAATAGGTGAACGGCTCTGGGCCGTTTAGCCATAAATGCAAACGCCAGTAAACCTCTCAGCTCAAGAATTCTTTATCCTTCGAAAATTCTTCAAATTCCATTTGTTTATGTATTCATGATCTTAATCAAAGATATTACTGTAATGAAAAAGTACGCAGGTGTAGGCTTTAAGAAAGCTTTATTTAACTGAGAATACAAAGTTCGCGTATAGTGTCTTTTTATAGTTCCAGTAAATAGAGATAGCTCTCTCAAGGAATAGAGTAACGAAACAAGGGGGTACCACTCTAGATTATTCATGACAATTACCAAAAATAAAAGTTGATATATATTCACTTGGTAATTGAGTGTTTTTGAAGTTAATTGCATTTATCGGCGACAACGGTGATTTCAGTCTTTCAAATACATAGCCAGAGGAGTGAAGCCTGATCTTCGACAGTTCTTCACCGTTAATGATATATATATATATATATATATATATATATATATATATATATATATATATATATATTAATCAGGGATTTCTGCCTTAATAGACACAAACACACACACACACATATATATATATATATATATATATATATATATATATAGAGAGAGAGAGACAGACAGACAGACAGAGACAGACAGACATAGAGAGACACAGAGAGAGATATTCAATAATAAATATTTCAAATCTTGGAATGTTATTCTCTTAAATTGGAAAACAGTTCAGTAACAAGTAATCAATGTGTGATTGGCTCAAAATTACTGAATCTTTTACATGATGATGAATTTCTATTCATTTAAAAATCATACCCTAGCGTTCAGTATTTTACATGATCTCATTTGCTTTTGATTACTGCTTGAATTCGGGGATGGATTCATGCTTTTCATAGTATTCAGCCAAGACATCTTTTGTCCAGAATATTATTAATAGTCTTCTTCAGCGTGTCGCTACATGAAGCCTGCTTTTTCTGCAAAGTTGCTTTTGAAAAATTCCCCTTAAATCGTGGAATTAGGTTTATATCTGGGATATTTTCTGGCCATTCCAGTGTAGTCACAATGATCCAGTTCAAAAGCTTTGATTGATGACATTGAACGCCATCATGCGTAAATAATGTGCAATCCCACCTTCTGCAGTATTTCCCATATTCCGAATCTGAATGTTCCTGAAGGCAAACATAGTCCAGATCTTCCTGATTTGGGAATGTCAACCCGAATAAGATGAATTAATTGGTATGTGATTCATAGTTTCGAATGTGCAATGGGATTGGTTTAGTTAATAGGTAATTAGCATAAAGAGAACAATAACTATAGATTAAAGGCAACTTTGAGTCAGTGTACGTAGAATATCTATGGCTACTACGTTTGACCATCATTACTAAATAGCGTCGCCTGATGGAGGTTTGTTGAACACAGAAGAACCTGAAAACGTAAATATTTGGATAAAATGTTTTGAGACACATGCAAACATAAAGAAGTTACGTGATGACCAAACACTTGGAGGACAGAAAGAAAGCACGGATCGATTTGGGGCCACTGTGGGATGCGAAGACATTAGGCAGATTTCGTTAACGATTTACCCGGTTGAAATCGAAAACATGACGTTTAAGGAAGTCGAAGAAATAACATTAAGAAATATTCAACCAAAGTAAAGATTGGTCATAGCCGAACGAACCATACTCTTAGCATTCAAACAAAAATTTGTAGAGGCTATAAGGAAATATCTAAGAGGGTTAAGAGATACTAGATGTTATTGTGAATTTCGTGAACTAGGACAACAAAGAATAAGCACATAGGAAGAATTAATTAAACTCCGATTAGTAGAAAGACTGTAAAACACCTCTCATAGAGTAAAAATATCAAGATGGTTATGGAAAAACCAAATGACTTTAGAAGCTTGTATTTACTTCATACAATAAGAGGACTTCATTGAAATATTTAATACAAATGTAAAGGAACCTGAGCTTATAGAAATATGAGTGATACACCGAACAATGAAAACATGTAGATATTGCAACTATAAACATGAATCAAAGAGAGAAATTTTCACCATGGGGACAGATATGTAATAAATGCAAAACAAAATATTACTTTCAAGTTGGATGTACATGTTGAGATACAAATGAAAAAACTGTCGAAATAATACACTACGATGTAATTCAACCAGGCGTTGTTTTTTTTTTTTCAATAGAAAAGAGAAACAAAAAGAACACCTCCATGAATATTACATTAAATGGTGTAGACATAAAAATGCAAGTTGACATTGGAAGCGACGTGGCTCTTATTCCGAAGAACTTTTGGGAACAATTATCGAAACCAAAGTTAAAGAAAAGCTTAGTAAGATTAAGACAGTTTGATAGAACGTGTATAAAAATATTAGATTCCTTTCAAGGCACTTTTGAAACAAAAATAGATTTTAAACCTTCACTATTATGGTCGTAGATTGTATAAAAAGTCACGTTTTAGTAGGAACTGATTTGATAAATAATAATAGCAAATTTTTACTTAATACTATGCATATGGTAAGTCCCGTAACTGGGACATTAAAAAAATATAAAGCGAGCCTTCATTTAAAAAGGTTTATCAAATGGCTTAATGCCAGTTGTTGTTGATAAGCTGCGAAAAATTGTGGAAGAAAACATTTGTCAATAAGTAGAACCTGGAGGTAGCATCGCCTATTGTGGTTTTAAAAAACCTAGTGCTGATTTTAGAATTTGAGAAGATTACAAAGTAGGCATAAATCATAAGTATTTTTCGGATTCAAACCCTATTCCAAACATAGAAAATATACTACATTCTCTGGCAGGAATGAAATATTTTATGAAAATTGATTAAAAAATGTGTATCACCAAATACAAATAGATGACGAATTTAAGAAAATCACATCAATAAACTCCCCATAAGCTTAATTAGATGACCCCGCTTGCCATTTGGAATTAGGGTGGCCAGCTTGATTTTTTCAAAACGCTATGGAAAATGTGTTGCTGGGAGAGTAGGAACATGATAATTTATCAGACCTAGATATGTTTAGGTGTGTCCACTGAACAAGAAATTTAACAAAGACTAAATTTTAATGGATTAGTCGAGGAAGACAGGAAAAACGATAAACGAAGGTAAGTGTAATTGCAAAGAATGAAAATCCTTGGGTTACTAAATTTCAGACAACGGTACTTCGCCAGACCCGAGGTTAATACAAAAAATATTAAATTATCTTCTCCAGCTAACAAAAAAAAAGGATTGCAAACATTTCTCGGATTTTTATTTTTATAGCAAATTCCTGTTAAAATATTCTGAAAAGAATTGAAGCGTTTTTTAAGTTGCGAAAAAAGAATAAGGAGCTTGAATGGTCTAGTACATACCAAACAACCTTTATTAAATTAAAAGAAGTTCTATCTAAAAAAAAAAAAAAAAAGACGTGGTCAACAATTTTAACCTTAAAAAGGACGATGCATTAACCACAGATGCGAGTTCCCAGTCTATCATCAATTTTGTACCAGGAAGGACACACCATGATGTATCTTTCCAGGATATTGGTAGCAGCTGAACTGAACTACTCTAATATCGAAAACGAAGCACTTTTCAACATTTGGTCTGTTTCTACACACACAGTATCTAGAAAAGAAAACGCTTGTTCGAAGACAAGAAGGATTAAATAAAAAGATTAATGCTGTCGTTTTATTGAACAAGCGTAACCACGAATTGGATAGATGAGTTTCCCCTAAATTGAGGACGACGTTTATATATCACGTATATAAAATGTTAAAATTCCATGTCTCTGTCGTTCGCCGATAGCGTATGATGTAAAAACGTTCGAGTTTCAATCAAGCTTGAAGTAATCGGAATTCTAGCAACACTTATGAGCTGTGATACACTGAAACTGTCTGTGTGTGGATGACTATATATATATATATATATATATATATATATATATGATAAAATAATGGTTATAACATATATATATATATATATATATATATATATATATATATATATATATGTAAGTATGAAATTTATGCAAACTAAGAACATAAAGTTAATTACCAAGTATAAAAATGTAAAAAAAAACTCCATTTATTATCAGATATTATGTAACAAAAAGAAAACTTAAGAAAGGAAAAGGACATACTTTCCATAAAAATTAATCTCGTTCAATTTACTTCAACAGATATTTATTTTTATGCCTACATGTAGCATAAATTCATTTCTCTTTTTTTAATAAGATTAGGGTTATTTAATTGCTTTAAGATAACTAATTTTTCTACAAGCCAAAATTACATCTATCGCCATTCCCATTGAACGATATGTTTTTTTGCTACAACAGCCCACTTAAAAAAAAATGTCAGAATTGTTTAGAGGAAGCAGTGCTGTTCATTTATCTTACATTACCTAAAGACATTCGAGGATGGCAGAAACATAACTTCCATGGATTTTCAGTGGAATCAAACAAAATTTTGACATCGTTAGCGGAATGTATATGAACTCGGTATACAATATTATCAGACATACATTGGCCGTTTAATGGACAAATCTTACTTATATTTCAGGCGCATTCATTTTTTAAAAAGTTAAAGCTGCTGTCTTTGTAGAACATGTATATTTTTTAGAATAATGTTTTTTATGTTGACATGAATTTTTAATTGCTTTTACGCAGCTATAACTGAATTATACATTATTTCTGTTAATTTTTTTCTTTTTATTGCTGAGTGATTAAAGTGTTTACGAATTAAATTTAGGAAACTTCCTCCAATATTCGTTTGAACATTACGATTAAAAGGAGAGTTAAACCATATCATAATACAGTGAATCTGTTTATTTTTACCTTTTTTGCTTTTTTTTCTAAATATTCTAAATTTACTTTCTCGTTGCTCATTTATAATGCTCATACATATTTAAATTTATTATTATCAAATATATTCTTTATTGCTGGAGTTAGTAGATATTTTAACTTGAATCGATTAATGCAAAATAATTAAAAAATCGAACGGGATGTTTGGATTTATGGTTGTATAGACCTTTGGTATATGGTTGTAATAACCAGCATTCAAGTCTAGAGTCACATCGAAAATTAGTTGTTGTTGTAATATTTACCTCGTGATAGCGTTAATCAGATATTTTTTTATTAAAATTTAAATAATGTAACTGTCACATTCTACCTAGCACCTGAAGATTTCGTTGTGCATGAAACTCCGTGTCGTGTTACCAGTGAAGGATAATATGTATATGTATTCATATATATAAAATGGTGCAGTACAATTAATATCATAAGGGAGTATTCATATAAAGAGTAAATCATTAATATTAATGTCATTAATGGTGAATTCACTTCGCTAACAGATGTAATAAAGCATTAGCTTATTTCCCAAGTGTATTATCATGTAAGTGAATGCAATATTGTACCCCATTCCCGGACATTAAAGTTTTTTAATATATACAACGTATCACCCGTCGTCATCAATTTCATCAAACAAATAATGTCGATATAGAAAACAAGACTTCACCTCAATCGTATAAAGTGAATTTATAAGTCTGGTGAAATAAACGTAAACAGAAGAATATTTGAATATGAGTCTTTATCCCCTTTACTATTTCGCATATACATAATAGCGAAATTAACAGGACGGAATATGGCTAAAAGTTATCTTAAATGAAAATAGGCCAACTATTTTACATGCATGTCATAATGTTGTATACCAGGAATGACAGTGAGAAATAAAGTTTCCTGAAATCAGTAAATGTTTCAGTGACGACATTAGAATGGAATACGGTTTGGATAAATATGCAAAAGCTAGAATTTACGAGGACTAATACAATAAACCTCTTCTATTAGCTTAAAGCCGGGGTGAACAATCAAAGCACTAGAGCAAGAAGAAACCTATAATTACCTCGATGTAAATGAGGGTGAAAGAATTCACCATAAAAATTAAATAAATAGTGTGAAAATAGTACTATAGAAGGTTGCGAAAGATATTAAGAACTGAACTGAATTCCCAGAATTATGGCCACTCAATAGCCTTGCCGTTCCAGTGTTTAAACATAATTTCAAAATCTTAAACTTGACTCGAAGTGACTTCAGATGAATGAAATCTAAGACAGTGAATCTTCTTTCTAAGCATATCATACAACATCCAAAAGTTGATGCAGAACGTCTATATAGACCCCGTAAATATGGAAGAGGTCTTATTCAGCTAGAATCCTCATATAAGTTATTGGCTTAGTAACATACATGAAAAAATAAAGGTTTGGGTGATACAATTAGTCAAACAACACAAAAATAAGATGAAAAAACGCAGACAACACAAACCTCTGCATGGCCAATATCCAGACTATGCTAATAAAGCCGATGTTGATAAATTTAATACATACCGATGGTTAGGAGCATCTGGATGAAAGGCTGAAACGGAAGTCTGTATTCTTGCAGTGCAACATCCGAGGCTTATCATTAGGAACTTTCAGTCAAATATCGTACATTATCGTGTGGATTCAATTCGTAACTTATATGACAAATATAAGGAGACCATGGACCATCAAATCTCACCGTGTTCTGCGCCAACTGAATATAAAAATCATCACGATAAAGTGGGACAATATTTACGCCGGACAATGTGCAACCACTTTGGAAAAGATGTTGACAAACACTGGTATGAACATTACCTAGCATGGGTTACAAAGATAGAAGAAATCACAATTGTACGGATTACACCATTTTTAGACAGGAAGATTGGATCAAATAAGCCGGAGCATAATTGTCAAATACCGAAATGAAAAAAAAATTACTTCCTAATCGATATGGCTTGCCCGGCGGACTGTAACATCGCAATCAAGCAATTTGAAAAAAAAAAACTATCGAAAGAGAAATACCAGGAAATCGAAACAAAAAAAGATGGACATTGAAAGCAAGAATAGTACCAGTCATAGTAGGTGCGCTTGGAATGATAAAAAAGGAACATAACAACACTTTGAAAAATCCCTGAAAATCTCAGCATAAAAATACAAAATGTTGACTTGATACGTACAGTCCACACACTAAGAACTTTGTCCATGTAACGCTAGTGAAGTTATGGGAATTAGAAAAAAAAACAAATCGTGAAATGTATCCTTTAAAACACACCACTACCAGGCTTAGGTCATCACGCTGACTTGGTACGTAATGTTACCATAGGAGAAATCAAAATATAATAATAATAATAATAATAATAATAAATAAATAAATAAATAAATAAATAAATAAAAAACTGTGTCGTCAGAGACATTTTTTTGTTATATCCAATATCTATCAAACATATATATAATTCTAGCATTCGTCCATCCTAAGAATATTGCTGTCACATGTGCTCCGATGCTGCAGCGATTTACTTTGGGATATTTGATAAAATCTGAGTAAGAACCAAAAATAGTATCGGTCATGATCTGGCTACTCGGCTTTAGAGACATTCCCACTGACGTAACGTGGCCTCCCTGTGTCTATTCTATAAATACTTTCATGATAATTGTTTGGATGAGATCTTCGCTATGGTACCTAGACTTTATGAATTTAAGAGCAACACTAGACTGGCGCAGAAATCTCATCAATTTGCAATTCGGCTAGTTAGATGCAACCGTAAATACTGTGCTAGCAGTTTCTTTTCTCGCGTTTCTTACTTCTGGAAATTCCTTCCGTCACCATGCTTTCTGCCCAACTTTAACCCGTCAAAGATTTAAATACAATGTCAATCGCTATTTACAGTCTTCCTGGTTACTCCCTTTTCGCTCTTTAGTAGTGTTTCTGTTTTTAATACTTCCACACTCAGTAACTCCTTGTATCTTAGTGGCTTTACTGCTTTGTATAGGTTGAAATCGATTTTTTCTTTTATTGTGATCAGACTGTGATAACTTTTTTTTCTTTATCACTAGGATGGCCGAGGTGTCGTTTTCGACACCTTCAAATTTTCGACAAATTACTATGGAATAATTAGTTTTGGTTCGATGCTGAAGCTTATGGACAATTATTAAAATTTTAGCAAAGATGCTTAACAGACTTAATTCTTTAAAAAATATTCAGTGGAAGAGCTGATATTTGAGGTTTTAGCTTGAATGGCCGAGGTGTCGTTTTTGACATCTAGGCTATTTGTATGGTAAATGCATTGAAAAATTTCTCACAAGCAATAATACTTGTGTTTATGTCCCCTATCTATCTATACCCACATAATTTATATATATATATATATATATATATATATATATATATATATATATATATATATATATATATATATATATAATCACTTTCTTTCAGTATGAGGTATTGTAATATTTGTGAATTTCTTTTCAGACTTGTTATTCCTGACTTGAATATTGAATATATTAGAGATGGCTGCTTCACGGCGTAATGGAAATAAAGATGTCAAAGGAACTGGCCATCCTAGTGTTATAGTAGATTCAATGCTCTGTGTCCGTGATGTGTGTCCATTTCTCTCTCGCTCTTCGGAATACCGTCCTAATTGATTCTTCGTTTTCGTTTCCTGATAATGCCAACTCTGCAATAAAGAAAGCAAATGAAAATAAACAAAATAAGACACTGTTATAGAAATAGCATACGCAAAACAAATCTCTTCATAACTTTTACTAATTAAAATCAGTGTTTTCATCAGTGAATTTCTAGAGAAATAACTTCTTTGTTTCCTATTAACCTTGTTATACATAACTAAAAGGAAATGCAGGTTTATCATACTTTTTTTGTTTTTTTCTTTATCGCAATATTGATTAATGCATTCACACAATGTATGCTTTGTAAATGAAGATGTCACTGTACTGAGAGACATTTTACTTTATTTTGTTTTCAGCAGGTGTTTTGTTAATATAGTTCAAAATATCAATAATTAGGTGGATGATCTGAAGATGAATCATTTGCATGATTTCCAAATCGGGTAAACAATTATGTAAAATACATATTATCTAAAGTGTAGTAGATATATTTTTTCGCCAATGTTCATTCACTACAACGGTCAAAACCGACTCGCTATTAAGTGTTACAGTTTATTACGGATGGTGTGTTATAAGAATGAAATAAAGTTTGCTAGTAAGTAGTTATGAATCCGCCTCTTCTTCCTCCAGCTATGGGTTAATTAGTTTCTATCACTAAATCACTATCATCACCAAATCAATACTTACGATCAAAAATACTTTCTGTCTTTAAATAACCTGCAAAGTGTTGATAAGTCATTGAAAACGAATGAATTGATCAAGAATGATTCCCGTCAAATATTTGTTGGTTTTTATACTCACAGAATACAATGCTTGAGAGCAATACAAGTTATGTTTCTATTAAATGATTCGAATGATTAACGGTTAATATGGGTTAAAAAGGAAGTAGAAGTTGTGAGCATGAATAAAGATTGCCTTTTGATTTGAACGGGTTTTGAATGTAGAGTTCAAAGTAGTAATGACGCTGAGTAATGTTACACACCCCTTAACAGGGTAATATTTGCGTCATTCAAATTGTTTCTTAACTGGTCTCCAGTAAGCTAATCATAAAATTATTATAAATTAGAAATGAAACTCGGAAATAATAAATGAATTATATGACATTCCGCCGGAAAGTAATACACAATCTTTGTAGCACTGTGTAGGAAGCCCGGTGCATATAAATGCGAGATCCATTGGGCAATCAGCGTTATGAACTTGACAATTAAGCTTATCACGAGGAGGCTAATGAATAGAAGAACGATTGCAAAATTTATTAAAAATTTTGCCGCAAGCAAGGCAATAAAGCCACTAAGACGCAACGGTTTTCTGAGTGTCAGATAATATGAAAAAAAATTAAGGAAAGTGAACGATAAAAGAAAAAGAATTAAGAAAACAGGAGATGACGATTCACATTACATTTAAATTTCGGAAGATCAAACTTGACGGGAATGCAAGAAGCCGGAAGTGATTTCAGCAAGTGAGAAGTATGAGAGAAGAA